>SJYC01021440.1:0-10220 GCA_006408675.1 Madoqua kirkii | reverse complement strand
AAGACTGTCTGCTGTTTCTTTGTTTGGGGGCAAAGGCCTGCCAGGACCCCAGGTGTGAACAGCATGGTGGCCCAGCATGGGGCAGGGTTCGCCCGTCGCCTGAGCGAGCGAGCGAGCGCTACAGGTGGCTGGCACCAGAGGGCTCTCGCCGAGGGCCCGGACAGGAGTCCTCCGCGCCAGGGGCATGTGCCGGCTCACCCCGAGGCCCTGGGCTCGCTCGGGCGCCTCCTCCTGGGGTGTGTGTGAGGGGATCCTGCCACGGCCACGCCGGGATCCTCGCCGAAGAGCCGACAGCTTCACCCACCGGGGCTTCTGCACTCCCCGTGCCCGCGGGAGCCCGTGAGAAAGGCGAACCAGCCTGTACTCGTTTCTGAGGCTGTGGGAACAGAGGACCAAAGCCCGCAAGGCTTCAACCAGGAACTCCAGCAGGGTTGCATCCTCTGGCCCAGCTGGCTGCGATCTTTGAGGCTCCTCGTGTTGTAGAAGCAGCAGCCTGATCCCCGCCTCTGTCTTCAGGGGACCTTCTCTGTGCGTGCCTATGACCAAGTGTCCTCTGTTGATAAGGACAGTAGTCACGCTGCGTCAGGACCCAGCCTAATGACCCCACCTTATATGAACTGAGGGACACAATCCGACCTTTAACCTTCTGCTGTCTTGTTATGACGCTCGTCTAGACTTCAGGGCCCCCAGGGACCTGCGGACCCCACCCAGGAGGATGCTCTGTGGGGGTCACTGCAGAACAGGCCATGTGCTCTTCAACTTTAATCCTGCCCCTAGCAACTCCCACAGCAAGCGCTTTTGGGGGAGGGTTAACAGGAGTCGTCTTTACGTTTCTCCAAACGGAGCTGTTCTCAGCACCACCGTCACCTGTGAGGCGGCCTGCCAAGCACACCTCCCCCGGTGACAGGCGTGCGTTGTGCCTCTGCTGTGATCCCGGCAGCTGACACAGGTGGGAAGACATCTTGCCTCCTGTGCTAATTTTGTGCAGTAACCTTTCAGTGAGTCAAATATTTTGAAAAAGTCAGAAAGAAATGGAAAAAAGAATCTCCACCCAAAATGGCATTGGGCTCCGCTGGCTGGCCTTTTGGCCTGGCCCAAGCTGGGGAGGAGACGGGCGGAACCAGAGGCCGCGGGCCGGAAGGTGGCCACAAAGACAGCCTGTCCACAGCACAGAGCCGGCCTTGTTGGTGGGGACGTCCGTGGGCGGCACAGCTGGGCACTGGGCGGGCGCTGGGCGAGACGGCCCGCTCTGCCTGCGGTAAGACCTCCGCAGCCCCCACCCTCCGCCCCAGGCTTACAGCCTGTCCACAGCACAGAGCCGGCCTTGTTGGTGGGGACGTCCGTGGGCGGCACAGCTGGGCACTGGGCGGGCGCTGGGCGAGACGGCCCGCTCTGCCTGCGGTAAGACCTCCGCAGCCCCCACCCTCCGCCCCAGGCTGTGCCATCAGACCGCACCTCTGTCCTGCGTGACCAGTGCAGGCTGGGGGCTCCCAGGCTCTGCCCCTCGCTAGGGCCCAGGCAGGGCCCCTGGCCCTCTGTGTCTTTGTGCCTGCTTCTGGGGCCCTGCAACCACCAGGTCTCAGGGATGGAAGTGCTCAGTTACCCCCTAAGCCCTGCAGAGGGTTGCCCTGGGGTAGGAAGCAAGGGACTCCTCCCAGGGACCCCAGTAGCTGAGTGACTTGGGCCCGGCACGTATCTGTCCTAGGGGGACAGGGAGCCCTGCACCTGAGCAGATCCCTGGGGTGGGGGCGGCTCAGAACCAGCAGCTCCTGGTCAGGAAAGGGGGGCCTGGGAGCTGGGGGAGTGGGCTCCCCTCAGGCTGCCCAAGAGGCAGGATGGGCCAGAGGGGGCCGTGGCGGGAGGTGGCCTGTGGGGGAGGAGGGAGGCTGGGCAAGGAGGCAGGCATAGGTCTGGGGACTCCCAAGAGACAAATAACCCAGCCCAGAGGCAGCGTCCCCAAAGCCCAGACAATCCAGCTGATGACAGCGCCTGGCTGGGTGGGGGCAAAGGGTGCACTGGGATCTGTCCCTCTAACCTTCAGGTCTAATGTGGGCACCCCTGGGCCAGCAGAGGCCGCCCTGGGAACCAGCGGGCTGGGGTGCTCAGGCCTGCTCAGGGAGGGTCCCAGCCAAGCAGGGGGCTGGCAGTCCTGGCCCAGCGGGGACTGTGCTTTCTGGTGGGAGGGTGGACACCCAGTTCTCCCCTTTTCCTCTCGAGCTCGTCTGTGCGGTCCTGCCCAGGCATGGGAGCAAAGGCCCTCCTCCCGAGGCCTGGAGCTGGAGGGAGCACCTTCCTCTCCCAGGAAGAGGGCTCCGTGGTGGTCAAGTCCTGGTGCTACCCAGAAGGCACCAGACACCCCCAGTTGCCCTTGACCGAGCTTCACAGGGCTTCTGAGGCCCAGCCTGGCAGAGGACAGCCCCCTACTCTCACCATCTCCCACCCTGAAAGGCACAACCAGCCTGTGTCCAAGCGTCCTGTGGTCGCCCACCAGGCAGAGACCCTGGAACCCCGGGGGGTCCTCATCCGGCTTTAGGGGGCGGAGGCAGGTAGCAGGTGCTGCGCACCCTCTCCTGGCCCGCCGGCTCGCAATGCACAGAGTAGCCAGCAGAGGGCACCACAGGCCGTCACCGCGGGGGCCTGGTGTGGTCTGGCCAGCCTGCCAGGCGCCTGTGTACCCCTGACCCCTGCCTTCAGGGTCCCCGGTCCCTGCACCGGCTGCCCCGCCCCGCAGGCCCCACGCCCTCTCTGGGGCCCCTCCCGTGGCGTGGGGCTCACCCTCGAGTCTAGTTTCGATCTTGACCCCATGAGTCATGCCCTCTCCCTGCTGGAGGTTTGACAGACCTGCTCCCACCCCTCCCATCCGGCCTTCGGGACCTCGAGGCTGGGAGAGCCACGGCTCTCAGGGGCGTCCTCTGGGCCCTCTCGCTCGGGTGTGGAGGGGTGAGAAGCCTCACGGGAATGTCCCCAGCCCGGCCTGGCCCCTGCCTGCCTCTGCCCAGCAATTCTTCCAAACGTGCAATCCCAGAGGGGGCTCCAGAACCCACAGCGACCCCAGCGCACCTCCAGGACACAGACACGGGGCTGCTGGGAGACTGAAGGCGTTTAATGGCGTGGACCCTGAGCCCTGGTCACCGCTCCTCCTTGGGGTGTGACCGCAGTCCCGGGCTCCGAGACACCCCTCCCACCGCACAGCAGGCCAGGGAAGCATGCCTGAGACCTGGTCAGAGGAAGCTCGGAGCACCTGAGCTCCGTGGAGGGCTGGGGACAGGCGCGGGGGGCGGGGCACTGGGGACAGGCGTGGGGGGTTGAGGGGTGCCCAGGGCCGGTCCTCGGGTGAATGGGGTTCAGTCTGTCCTCAATCCTCCAGGCGGTGGAGGCACCCACTCCTGGGGGGAGCCCCCCGGCCACCCCAGGAGAGCAGAGCACTGGGCGGGTGCTGAGGCGGTCTCAGCCCGCAAGGGGCACCAGCCTGGCCAGCTCAGAGCCAAGGGCAGCGGGGTGGCTGAGGTCTGCTGCCCTCGGCCCGCAGCCGGCCTTTGGCGGGGGGTGCGGGGGCGAGGCCTGAGGAAAGGTCCCTGTCGGCTCTGGGAGTTCTTTGGATGGCATCACTGACTCGATGGACGTGGGTTTGAGCCGGCTCCGGGAGTTGGTGATGGACAGGGAGGCCTGGCGCACCGCAGCCCTTGGGGTTGCAAGGAGTCGGACACGGCTGAGCGGCTGAGCTGCACTGAAGGGAGAGATGACAGACAGATAATGGGCGCACCGGGGGTAAAGGCACGCGCGGATGACCGGGGGGCGAGGTGATAACTGCAGATACGCAGGGGTGGTCGTGGTGGATGGACGGGTGCCGAGGTGTGTGCAGCTGGTGTCTTTCTAACGCTGTCCGCCTAGGGGGGCTGCAAGCAGTAAAAGGGGCTGGGGCTCCTTGGTGAGCTTCTGGGCGCGAGTGTCCTGCAGGGCCCACTAGGTAAGAAGGGGGGCTTCTCGTCACCCCAGGGGCAGGACGGTGCGGCCACACTCTCCCACACAGGGCTCGGGGGCCCCTCCTCCCGCATGCCCCCCTCCCAACTGCGAGGAAGTGTGCAGCAAACTTGAATCAGGGGGCATCACGCAAAGCACCCACACGGGCGCATCAGGGAGTCCGTCAAACAAGCCAAGGCAACGGCCAGGGCAGGGGGTCCAGCAGGCCCCCCCCAATGCCCTGCGAGCCTCAGCAGACCCACGAGGGCTCCCCAGCCCCCCGCATACCAGCCTCATGCCTCCAGGAGAACATCACCCTGCCCTCCAGCTGCCCCTGCCAGCGTGAGACCCTGGCCCACAGCCCCTCGACTGGAGGGTGGCTGACCCATTCTGAGAAACCCCGTGGCCCCCAACTGGCTGATGCCTGTGGGCGGCGAGCACCCTCCTCACCCACCAACCACGTCACTGCTCACTCATCACGAGGAGAACTCAGGCGGGCGCGGGAGCTGGGGGCTCGGAGGCAGGGCTGGGGGCGAGCAGGGCCGTGGCCCCTCTACGGGGGCTGCACCAGGGTCCGCAGGTCACTGGCGGTTCAGAGAGTCTACGCTATTGAGCAAAGAGAACCACGTGCACCTTGTCCCGCCACGTTCAGGCAGAGCAGCCGCCCGAGCCGCAGAGCAGAGCGGGGAGGGAGGCGTCTGCAGGTCCGCTGCTCCGAGCTGAGAGCGGCCCGGGGGCAGGGACGCTCGGGTGCCTGGCGTCCCTCCAGCCCTGCCCGCCCTCCCGCTGGCCTGGGCACGGTGACGTCACGGCCCTCGGAACCGCCGGCGGCCCGCCCGGGGCCATAAACGCCCGCTTCCGGCCGCGGGCACCTCCTGACGCAAGCACTCAGCGCAGTAAAGGCCAGACGTCAGCCCAGGGCCCACACCCGGTGCCCACCGCTGGCAGGGCAGGGAGGCCTGGGTCTGGACTCCAGCTGTTGTCCCGGCATCGGTTCTGAGACCCCAGACATGACACCTGGGCCCCGGGGGAGGCTCCGTGTTCAGAGACCCCAGGACACCCGTCCCGATAGCATCCCTGGCCTCCTACCAGCCAGGCGCCACGGCCAGGGGCTGCCGGGGCAGGAGGGGACCGCACGCGTGGGGCGGGAGCCGGGCAGGGGCTGGCCCCACGGCAAAGGGGTGTCTGAGCCCCGGGGCCGCTGAGAGCGGACCAGAGCTAGAGGCCAGGACGGCGCAGCCTCCAGGCTGCCTGTTGTCCAAGAACCGGACAGTTGAGCTCGGGGGGGACACAGAACCCGACCCCCTCTGCACTGTTGGCGGGTGTGACCCCCCGGGCAGCGTGTGGGGCCTCAGAACCTGTCCCACCCGCCCGCCGCCTGAGCGGGCAGTCCCGCCTCCAGCACCCCCAGAGACGAGCAGGCGGGCCTCCCCGGGGCCTGCACCAGCTCACAGCAGCATCGCCACAGCGCCGAGGGGGAGAGCCCAGCGTCCATCACACGCTCACACGGAGGAGGACGTCTGACACACTGTGAGCCTGGCTGCCCCTGAGGTCCTGACGCTGGGAGAGATGATCCAGGCACAGAAGGACGGATGATGTCTGACCCCACGGGAGGTCCCTGCGGGGTCGCATCCACGGGCACGGGAAGTGGCCCGGGGGCTGGGGCCGTGGGGGAGAGGAGTGAGTGTCCAGTGGGGACGCAGGGTCCGTCCGGGAAGAGGAACAGCTTCTGGGGATGGCAGTGGGGAAGGCACAGCCAGGGGTGTTCCGGCGCCCGAGCTGCGCCCCCAGAGTTCTGTGCTGGGTGCACTTTACCAAAACAAAAGAAATATTCTTAAGAGAAAATTTATTTGAAGTAATAAGTGAATAAAAGCAGATCAGGGAAGCAGGCCCCAAGCGAGACCCTCAGGGAGGGGGAGAGAGGGGCGGGTCTGTGCAGTGGGGCGCCCGGGCAGCAGCATCTCCACCCGGGGCCGCCCGCCTGCTCAGGTCAGAGTCCCCGAGGAGGGCGAGGACGAAGTCTCCCTCCTCCCCGACGACCGGGCAGACTGCCCCAGCTGAAGACCCTCCACAGAGCCTCGGCTTACGAGGGTGATCTCTCTCAGTATTCGCCATGTTAGGCAATAAAAATGAGAAAAAATGTTAATGTTTGTTATTTCAGTTAAAAATTAAATATACTACATGCTGACATAAATAATCTCTTTACCAAAAACACCCTGTTTTCCAAGACAGAAATGCAGTGATAGGAGTGGCATGAGTCCATGTCTTTACGAATCTGCCTGACGTCGGGCCTCCCAGCAGCAGCTGGGCCTCATCCCCGTGCCCACCTTCGTTCTGTTGGGGACACCATCCTGGTCGAAGCATCCAGAGAAAACCCGGCCTCACCCGGACTCGCAGCTAGAAACCAGGAGCAGGTGAGCGGCCTTTTCGGGTCATCGAGGACGCTCTCCCCTGATCGACACTGAGCCCCAGCTTGGGGTGTCTCTCCAGGCGGCAGCTCACCCCAGGCGCGGCTCACTGGGGCCCGGGGACTCTTGGTCCCTCCCGCTCCAAGGAGGGGTCTCTGGCCCCCGTGACTCTGTAACATCGCGCGTCGGTGGTTGGAAAACGCGGACTCAGAGCCTCCCTTTCCACGTCCACGTGGGACTCACACCAGCAACACACACTCGGAGAAGGGCCTGCAGGTCGGGGAGCTGACTCGCTGAGGCTGGCAGGCTCCAAAACTCTAATTTCCAGAAGAAAGCTCGAATTTACCGTGGCAACAAAGACTGTCTGCTGTTTGTCCTGTTTGGGGACAAAGGCCTGCCAGGACCCCAGGTGTGAACAGCACGGTGGCCCAGCATGGGGCGGGGTTCGCCCGTCACGCGAGCGAGCGCTGCAGGTGGCTGGCACCAGAGGGCTCTCGCCGAGGGCCCGGACTGGAGTCCCCCGCGCCAGGGGCATGTGCCGGCTCACTCCGAGGCCCCAGGCTTGCTCGGGCGCCTCCTCCTGGGGCGTGTGTGAGGGGGTCCTGCCACGGCCATGCCGGGATCCTCGCCGAGGAGCCGACAGCTTCACCCACCGGGGCTTCTGCACCCCCCGTGCCCACGGGAGCCCGTGAGAAAGGCGAACGACTTCTCAGTCTTGTTATGAAACTGGCTCAGCACTCTGCCCTCTCCCCAGGCATGTTTCGGGGGTCGTGCTGGGGGTGGGACAGGGCACCCTCCCGAGGGCTCTGGTACCACTGCCCGCCGAAGGCGGATGCCTGGGTGCAACTGCGCAGGGCAGGCAGCAAGGAGCTGGGGAAACCCTATGACCTCCCTGCTTTCAAAACCAGGCAAAGTGGTTGTTTCTGCCTCAAATGACCACCGCCTTCCTCGGCCCCCAGCCGCGCTCCCAGCTCAGGGCTGGGCGATGGCTGGGTGGATGCGTGCAGGCCCGGCCTCTGATCCACTGGTGGCCTCTCCAGGCCTGCGCCCCACTGCTGGGTGGGTGGGTGGCTGTCTCTTATACACATCTAGATGTGTATAAGAGACAGAGCCCAGGCACCTCAGAAGGTGCCCTATGGCTGGGATTCTTGGGAGACTTCCGAGGAGTCTAGTGTGGAGAGGATTCAGGAACACCTGACTGGGAGGCCCTGGTGTTGCGATGCTCCCTGGAGTTCCCACCCTCTGAGCCGGCTTCCACGTTGAGTGATTTTGTTTGCATCAGCCACACTGAGCGGAAGTGCAGGCTGCCTCAGGGTGGGGCGGGGAGTGGGGGGCGTCCAGTGTGGCAATGCTGGGGGTGTCTGATGCTTCCCTTTTGCCCCTCTTCCACTGAGCTGTTGGCCACGAGTATCAGTCAAAGCTCTCCAAGCACTGCTTGCAAGTTGACTCTGTCTGGGGGTTTGGAGGCAAGTTTGGTGTCCAGGGGGACAGAGTGGACCAGGTGAGTAAAGTTGTGAGCAGAGAAGAACTGGGCTAGTGGTTTCCCCTTGGGGGTCAGGAAGGGGGCTCCTGGGTGCTGGCCACGTGCAAGTGCTTCATTACCAAAAAGGTATCTTGTGTGCCTGTCTCTGGCACATGTGTGAAGCTCCCACAAGATGGTTAAGACCTCAGGAGAGGGCAGTACTGGAGCCCACCCCTGCTTCAAGCTACCTTGGCATTCTCACCAACCACATAATCCCACCATGGAATTATCCATGACATGGCTTCTGTCTCCACGGGGTGTCCTGTGTTGAGGTTGCCACCAAACCCTATAGGATAGATGTCAGGCAGCTTCTGGGGTCTTTTCTCCTGCAGAGGTCCGTAGAAAAGCCTTGGTCAGAGACCTGCTTCTCAGGAACAACACCAGTCTCAGAAACCCAAACTCACTCTTTAACAAGCAAAGAGTTGGCATACATTTTAAGGAAGGTATCCAGTAAACGAAGAGGTCTATGCTAGTGGGATCTTAGAGTGGAGAAAACTGTGCCAGAACCTGAAGTCCATGAAAGAGAACAAGTTGACATGGATGAACTCACCACCCAGAGCCACCATAAGAAGTAGATTAGTTAGCTTGCACTGTGTAACAAACAACCTCAGAACCTAGTGGCTCAAAATGATGTGTGTTTATTATTTCAGGTTCTTTTGGTGGGGTCAGAAATTCAGAAATGGCTTAGCTGTGCGATTCTAGCTTGGGAGTCCCTCATGAGGTTATCGTCAAGATGTCCTGTAGGGCTGCGGGTATCTGAAGGTTGTTCTGGGGCTGGAAGATCAGCCTGCAAGATGGCACACTCATAGGGCTGTTGGTGGAGCCTCAGCTCCTCACCACGTGGACCTCTCCTCAGGCTGCCTGAGCGTCCTTACAACATGGAGGCTCGCTTCACCCAGGGCAGGAAGTCCAAGAGTGAGGAAGAGTCTGAAAGGCCTCTGACGGCCCTCTTTTCATTAGTTACGTGCTATCATTTCTGCCTGATGCTATTCATTAGAAGTGAGTCACTAAGCTCGGTCCATACTTAAGGGGAGGGAGATTGGGTTCCTTTCTGAGCAGAGGAATACCCTCAAACTTGAGGACATAATTTCAAACCACCACAGCAAAACCCCAGGGACAGCAGTATTCTGGGAACTTCTTTCAGCTTAGACTTTGTGACCAACTACGTGATGATATCAACTGTCGCTAGCCCCCCTCCCAGCTCCTCAGTCAGAAAGTGGCCTCAGCTGGCTGTGTCTATGGGGCCTAAGACCTCGAGTGTCAGCCACTGTATTGTCACTCTGGAGATCACACTCATTCTCTTCTAAGCATCACACACCCGGAACCCAGCATCCTGGGCAACCCAAGGACCACACTCCATCCTCTCCCACAGATTGACTCCAGCACCAGTTTTTAAATAATATTTATTTGGCCATGCTGGGTCTTAGCTGCATTGTGCTGGATCTTTTAGTCACAGCATGTGGGCTGTTTAGTCATGGCATGTGGGATCTGATTCCCTGAGCAGGGGTCAAACCCAGGCCCTCTGCATTGGGCGCATGGGGTCTTAGCCACTGGAGCATCAGGGAAATCCCAGTAGCAGCATTTTTTGAAGCAATAAGACAAAATGAGCCTTCAATTTTATAAAGTGTCAGCCAATTCTGATCAAGAGTGCCTGGTCACATTTGCTGAGTTTTTGGCAACTCGGCAGCATGTCCAAAAATTGGGCCCAATCACACATACAGGCTCATTCTATGATTTCCAGGACACAGCAGTAAACCCCAGTTCATGTTGAGCAGGCCCAAAGAGAACAGCCATTGTGTGATTATCTACTGTTGCACAGTGAACCACCCAGAACTTAGTGGCTGCAAACAGCCACCCATTATCTCTGATCAGGCTGTGGGTCGGGGAGCTGATTGGGGCTAGATGTGTGGTCGATCTCCTGCATCTCCAGTCAGCTGGTGGGTCAGCTGAGCTTGGCTGCTCAAGGGTAGGCATGGTTCATGATGGACAAGCTAGCTATTTGCAGGGGTGATGATGGGAGTCTTGTCCTCCAGCAGGCTGGCCTGGGCTTGTTCACAGGGAAGTGGCCAGAGAGCAATGCTCTCAAGGCCCTGTGAGGCTTGTCACTTTGCCTCTTTCTGTTGGCCAAGCCAAGTCACAAGGCCAGCCCAGAAGCTGCAGAAATACGCTAGGCCTCTTCATGGGAAATGTTGTAATGTAGTGTGGCAAACGGGGCAGTTACAGGCCAGGGCAGAAGAATAATGGCCTCCTACAATCTACTCTACCCCAGGCTTCTCTGTCCTTTACTATCTCCTGGAGTTTGCTCAAACTCATGTCCATTGAGTCTGTGA
>SJYC01021439.1:0-13019 GCA_006408675.1 Madoqua kirkii | reverse complement strand
ATTTTTTGAAGCAATAAGACAAAATGAGCCTTCGATTTTATAAAGTCTCAGCCAATTCTGATCAAGAGTGCCTGGTCACATTTGCTGAGTTTTTGGCAACTCGGCAGCATGTCCAAAAATTGGGCCCAATCACACATACAGGCTCATTCTATAATTTCCAGGACACAGCAGTAAACCCCAGTTCATGTTCAGCAGGCACAAAGAGAATAGCCATTGTGTGATTATCTACTGTTGCACAGTGAACCACCCAGAACTTAGTGGCTACAAACAGCCACCCAATATCTTTCATCAGGCTGTGGGTCGGGGAGCTGATTGGGGCTAGATGTGTGGTCGATCTCCTGCATCTACAGTCAGCTGGTGGGTCAGCTGAGCGTGGCTGCTCAAGGGTAGACATGGTTCATGATGGACAAGCTAGCTGTTGGCAGGGGTGATGATGAGAGTCTTGTCCTCCAGCAGGCTGGCCTGGGCTTGCTCACAGGAAAGTGGTCAGAGAGCAATGCTCTCAAGGCCCTGTGAAGCTTGTCACTTTGCCTCTTTCTGTTGGCCAAACCAAGTCACAAGGCCAGCCCAGAAGCTGCAGAAATATGCTGGGCCTCTTAATGGGAAATGTTGTAATGTAGTGTGGCAAACAGGGCAGTTACAGGCCAGGGCAGGAGAAAAATGGCCTCCTACAATCTACTCCACCATGAACTACAGCACCCCAGGCTTCCCTGTCCTTCACTATCTCCTGGAGTTTCCTGAAACTCATGTCCATTGAGTCTGTGATGCCACCTGACCATCTCATCCTCTGTCGCCCACTTCATTGGATAGAACTGAATATCTTCCTGCTAAAAACTCTTTAAAAACATCTATTTCAAGCCAAGGGCCAAAATCACACTGAATAGTGATGTGTTACAAGTGGTCTTATTAAAGCCAGGGACAAGTCAAGGATGCTGTGATCACTTCTGTTAATGATCAATGCTCTGAAAGTTCTAGAATGTGCTATCAGGCAAGCAAATTCAATAATAATTGTGTTGCTGAAAGAGGGAAATAAAACACCCACTGATGAAAGATGATATGATGGCCTACCTGAAAAACGCAAATGTATCCACTGAAACATGGTAATAATAGAACAGCTCTGTCAGGGAGTCAGATGCTAACAACTCTCCAGAGTTATTGTTGGCAAAAGAATCATGTAACTGCTGGAAATTTCAGTGGAGAAAGGATGCAATCCAAAAGAGCAAGGTGGTGGGGGAATAGAAATACCCTGTGATTAAACTTAAGAGGAATAAAATACCAATCTGCACAAAAATGTAAAGATCTACTGAGGAACGAAGGATGGAAGGAAGGGATCAGGGGAGGGAGGAAGGAAGTTTGTATAGATGGATGGATGGATGGATGGATGGATTAATGAGTGGATGGGTGGATGGATGGATGGGTGGTTGGATAGATGCATGGACAGATAGGTGGTTGGACAGATGGATGGATTGATAGATGGAGGATGGATGGATGGATGGATGGATGGATAAATGGATTGGTGAGTAGATGGATGGATGGACAAATGACTGGCTGACTGGGTGGACAGGTGGATGGATGGATGGGTGGATGGATGGAATGAAGAGAGGATAGAATGAATAAAGCAGTTTACACTCCAATGCTAGAAACATATTCTAGCATGACTCTTTGCAACCCCATGAATCTCAGCACGCCAGGCCTCCCTGTTCATCACCATTTCTCAGAGTTCACTCAGACTCATGTCCATCGAGTTCGTGATGCCATTCAGCCATCTCATCATCGATAGTCCCCTTCTCCTCCTGCCCCCAATCCCTCCCAGTATCAGAGTCTTTTCCAATGAGTCAGCTCTTCCCATGAGTTGGCCAAAGTACTGAAGTTTCAGCTTTGGCATCATTCCTTCCCAGGGTTGATCTCCTTCAGAATGGACTGGTTGGATCTCCTTCAGAATGTACTGGTTGGATCTGCTTGCAGTCCAAGGGACTCTCAAGAGTCTTCTCCAATACCACAATTCAAAAGCATCAAGCCTTCAAAGCTCAGCCTTCTTCACAGTCCAACTCTCACATCCATACATGACCACAGGAAAAACCATAGCCTTGACTAGACGGACCTTAGTCGGCAAAATAATGTCTCTGCTTTTAAATATACTATCTAGGTTGGTCATAACTTGTCTTCCAAAGAGTAAGCGTCTTTTAATTTCATGGCTGCAGTCACCATCTGCAGTGATTTTGGAGCCCCCCAAAATGAAGTCTGACACTGTTTTTTCATCTATTTCCCATGAAGTGGTGGGACCGCATGCCATGATCTTCATTTTCTGAATGTTGAGCTTTAAGCCAACTTTCTTGCTCTCCTCTTTTGCTTTCATCAAGAGGCTTTTTAGTTCCTCTTCACTTTCTTCCATTAGGGTGGTGTCATCTGCATATCTGAAGTGATTGATATTTCTCCCGCAATCTTGATTCCAGCTTGTGTTTCTCCCAGTCCAGTGTTTCTCATGATGTACTCTGCATATAAGTTAAATAAGCAGGGTGACAATATACAGCCTTGATGTACTTCTTTTCCCATTTGTGACTAGTCTGCTGTTCCATGTCCAGTTCTAACTGTTGCTTACTGACCTGCATACAGATTTATCAAGAGGCAGGTCAGGTGGTCTGATATTCCCGTCTCTTTCAGAATTTTCCACGGTGTATTGTGATCCACACAGTCAAAGGCTTTGGCATAGTCAATAAAGCAGAAATAGATATTTTTCTGGTACTCTCTTGCTTTTTCGATGATTGAGCAGATGTTGGCAATTTGATCTCTGGTTCCTCTGCCTTTTCTAAAACCAGCTTGAACATCAGGAAGTTCATGGTTCTCATATTGCTGAAGCCTGGCTTGGAGAATTTTGAGTATTACTTTCCTAGCATGTGAGATGAGTGCAATTGTGCAGTACTTTGAGCATTCTTTGGCATTCCCTTTTTTGGAATTGGGAGGAAAACTGACCTTTTCCAGTCCTGTGGCCACTGCTGAGTTTTCCAAATTTGCTGGCATATTGAGTGTAGCACTTTCACAGCATCATCTGTCAGGATTTGAAATAGCTCCACTGGAATTCCATCATCTCCACTAGCTTTGTTCATAGTGATGCTTTCTAAGGCCCACTTGAATTCACATTCCAAGATGTCTGGCTCTAGATTAGTGATCACATCATCATGATTATCTGAGTCATGAAGTTCTTTTTTGTACAGTTCTTCCATGTATTCTTGCCATCTCTTCTTAATATCTTCTGCTTCTGTTGGGTCCAGACCTTTCTGTCCTTTATCGAGCCCATCTCTGCATGAAATATTCCCTTGGTATCTCTAATTTTCTTGAAGAGATCTCTAGTCTTTTGCATTCTGTTCTTTTCCTCTATTTCTTTGCACTGATCACTAAAGAAGGCTTTCTTATCTCTTCTTGCTATTCTCTGGAACCCTGCATTCAGATGCTTATATCTTTTCTTTTTCTCCTTTGCTTTTTGCCTTTCTTCTTTTCACAGCCATTTGTAAGGCCTCCCCAGACAGCCATTTTGCCTTTTTGCATTTCTTTGCAATGGGGATGGTCTTGATCCCTGTCTCCTGCACAAGGTCACGAACCTCATTCCATAGTTCATCAGGCACTTTATCTATCAGATCTAGGCCCTTAAATCTATTTCTCACTTCCACTGTATAATCATAAAGGATTTTATTTAGGTCATACCTGAATGCTCTAGCAGTTTCCCCTACTTTCTTCAATTTCAGTCTGAATTTGGCAATAAGGAGTTCATGATCTGAGCCACAGTCAGCTCCTGGTCTTGTTTTTGTTGACTGTATAGAGCTTCTCCATCTTTGGCTGCATAGAATAAATTCAATCTGATTTTGATGTTGACTATCTGGTGATGTCCATGTGTAGAGTCTTCTCTTGTGTTGTTGGAAGAGGGTGTTTGCTATGACCAGTGCATTTTCTTGGCAAAACTCTGTTAGTCTTTACCCTAGGTCAGGAAGATTCCCTGGAGTAGGAAATAGCCCTACACCTGTATTCTTGCCTGGAAAATTCCATGGGCAGAGGAGTCTAGTGAGCTACTGTCCATGAGGCTGCAATGAGTAGGATACAAATGAGCACCTGAGCACTCTTTGTCTCTATAGTTCTTTTCAATTGTATAAGTTTAAGCACCTTAGAAAATAAAGCTTCTGTGTGATCCTTGGGTTGTTCCAAAAGCAGTTACAGGTTAATGGGGACCCTGATTTGTAGGGAGGTACTGCAGATATTTTTAAAGAGAGTCTTCCAATACATCCAGATCTCATTATCCAAAGCTGAGAGAGACTGCAGAAGCAAGGCAGAGTTTCAGAGCCCAGCCATCATTTCTCAGATAGAGATGTGAGGGAATGAACAGATATGGAGAAGAAACAAACCAGAGATCACTTGTTTCTAGGCCTGAACTTCGCAAAAAGCAGCCCAGTGCTACACGTGACCTGAGTGGTCGCTGGGAGAACATCAAGGCCAATTTACATGAACTATACATGCAATTATCATGTGCCCAATTGTGCGCCTCATTTTCTATACTAAGGCCCTCTTCAGAAGATGCTGTAACACTTGATATAAAAAGTCATGCAGATGACCTCTGAAGAAGGGCCTTTTGTCCAGTGCATCTGTGCCTAGGACCAGAGTGGGGTGAGAGAAATGGGCCCACAGTGTAGCCAGTTGTCTCCCAGGAGAACTTAAGGGAGTGTTAGCAGCAGCTGCTGAGGAGGGAGAAAGCACGGTGAGAATAAAACTGAGTCAAGCCTCATATGTCCCTACCGATATCCTGGGCACCATGGACCCCAGCAGCCGACACTCAGTCTTGTTCCCTAGACCTGAAGTTCCATGCTATGGTGGTCCCCAGGGCTGAAAGAGAGTACTGACAGCCAGGGGTCAAGAAGAACAAGAGCAGTAAGGCAAAAGTGTTTCTAATTTTGTTGAAAAGATAGGAAGGGTTCCATCTGGTCTTTGCTGCTGATTCTACATGGCAGAAAAAGTGGCATGTGAAGGGGCTTGTGGATGGTGCAGCATCTGTGTGAACAGAAGCTCCTCTGTGTGACTCCAGCTATTACCCACATGGTGAGCAATGGAGTGAAAATCAAAACAGTGGAAGAAGGCCATGCTGGTGTTTGTGATCTAGTCTTGCCTAAGGAGGAATGCTCTCTCATGATGAACTGACTTCTGTTTATAGTCCTCCTTCTCAGCCACCCATGTCCTGCTTGGTGATTGCTGCTGTTCATGGAGAATCAGAGTTCTGTTTGGATGATATATGGGTCAACAGCTCCCTGAGCACTGTATCTGGAGAACATCTTAACCCCATATTCTCAGATCCTAAGCTGAGTGAGCAAAGTATCTCTTGTTCAGTCCCCAAGTTGTGTCCAACTCTTTGTGACCCCATGGGCTACAGCACACCAGGCTTTTCTGTCCTTCACTATCTTTCAGAGTTTGCTCAAACTTATGTCCACTGAGTTGATGATGCTATCCAACCATTTCTTTGAATACTTTAGCGTTGCCCTTCTTTAGGATTGGAATGAAAACTGACCTTTTGCAGTCCTGTGTCTACTGCTGAGTTTTCCAAATTTGCTGGCATATTGAGTACAGCACTTTCACAGCATCATCTTTCAGGATTTGAAATAGCTCAGCTGGAATTCCTTCACCTCCACTAGCTTTGTACTAAGGCTTCCTAAGGCCCACTTGACTTTGCACTCTAGGATGTCTGGTTCTAGGTGAGTGATAACACCAATGTGGTTATCTGGGTCATTAAGATATTTTTTGTATAGTTCTTCTGTGTATTTTTGCTCTCTTTTCTTAATATCGTCCGCTTCTGTTAGATCCATGACGTTTCTGTCCTTTATTGTGACATCTTCACATAAAATGTTCCCTTGGTATTTCTAATTTTCTTGAAGAGATCTCTAGTCTTTCCCATTCTATTGTTTTCCTCTATTTCTTTGCATTGTTTACTTAGGAAGGCTTTCTTATATCTCCCTGCTATTCTCTGGAACTCTGCCTTCAGATGAGTATATCTTTCCTCTTCTCCTTTGCCTTTTGCTTCTCTTCTGTTCTCAGATATTTGTAAGTCCTTTTTAGTTAACCACTTTGGCTTTTTGCATTTCTTTTTCTTGGAGGTGGATTTGGTGACCGCCTCCTGCACACTGTTATGAACTTCCATCCATAGTTTTTCTGGCACTCTATCAGATCTAGTTCCTTGAGTCTATTTGTCATTTCCATTGTATAGTTGTAAGGGATTTGATTTAGGTCATACCAATGATCTAGTGGTTTCCCCTACTATCTTCAACTTAAGTTTGAATTTTGCATTAAGGAGTTCATGATCTCTGGATGACTCTATTTTCCAGAATATTCAATTCAGTGTCTCCTATTTGCAGAGGCAGGCTGCTGGCCTTCCCTGTCCTGTCCCTGGGTTTTAGGAAACACTCCCCAAAACCTTGATGATGGAGAGGACTGGCTGATTGTTCCTTACCTTCCTGCTGCAGAGTTCAGTGACAGCTTTCAGAGTATCTGCTGGTATTGGAACCCACTGGTTCCAGAGAAGGAGATACTTACAGGGCATATACATACATGTAAAGCTATCCATTTACTTATTAGATGCTGGTTCATCTCCATTTCTTTTGTTTTCTTTGTTATTTTTTCCTCCTTCAGATTTCAGTTTCTTCTCCTCCTTAAGAAATCCTTTTTCCAGCAACATAAAATAGTAAATTCCCTCAGACTAGTCTGACTAAAAACCAAAAATGAATTTAAAAACAAAAAAAGAGTAAGAGAGACTGGCCCAGTTTCTAACATGCTGAGTTCTCTGTTGCCGTCATTAAAAAAAGAGATGGCCAGTATAACGTAGAGAGTTGCATTCTCAAAGTCGGCATGATTTCTCCCTGAGTTAGCATATCTGAACTAGTAGCTAAAATTTACCTCTTTTCATCCTATTAATAACACCTCTGGAATTTGTACATTGCTGGACCTGGCAGCTTTGATGAATGTTTTTGTCATCTGTTCTATTGGTTCTCATAATTCACTGTCCATCTGCCTGGACTATTCCCTGTAGGTTGGCCCACTTTGGAAGCGTTTACATGGGTCCTAATGAAGATTATGCACCAATCACTGAGATGCTAGTCTCAGAAACTGAGATCAAGAAGCTGCTTCACAAATTCTATTTACGTGAGGAAAATGTGACCTTAATTAAAATGTGTAAATTGTCGTTGTGATTTCTTTAATATTATGTATAGAAATTTTACCATACTTTTATTTGCCACACTTAAAAGTTATGATAATTCTCAGTAAGTTTAAAAAAAACATAAAATTACCATAAAATCCATCAATTCCACTTCTAGGTATATACTGCAAGGCTTTAAAAGCAGGAACTCAAATAGACATTTGCACGTTTATGTTCATAGTAGCATTATTCACAATAGCCAAAAGAAAATAATTCAAAAGTTCATCAAAAGATAAATGGATAATCAAAATGTGGTCTATACATACAATGGAATAGTATTCAGTCTTAAAATAGAATGGCACATGCTACAGCATGGATTAGCTCTGAGAACTTTATGCTAAGTGAAAATTAGCCAGTCACAAAGGGACAGATATCGTATGATTCCATTTATCCGAAGTACCTAGAGAAAACAAACCCATAGAGACAGAAAACAGAATGGTTGCCACGGGCTAGGGAGTGAGAAGAAAATGGGGAGTTGTACATTAATGGGTACAGAGTTTTAGTTTGGGAAGCTGAGCAGTTGGAAGACAGATGGATGTTGGTGATAGTTACATAACAATGTGAATGTCATTGCTAAAGAAAACTCACGAAGCTAAAGTGCTAAACTGAAGCTTCAGGGTTATTTGATTCAAAAACATCTTGGAATCCATATCTGCACTGTTCCACCACCTAGCACAGTGGTGATGTTCATGGATTTTTCAGTGAAGTAATTTACCATAGTTCTGACACTCAGACACAGAGGAGTCTGGAAGATGTTCAACATGGCTACGACATGACCTCATTGTATTCTTGGGGCTATCAAACCCAATTTGGCACAGTTTTAAAATGGGAAATATTTTAGCCAAGTTAAAGTATTCTTGATGGAAATGTCTACACTAAATCCAAGTGCAGCTTTTGTTTTGACTTCCAGTTCATAGGAGAGTGTCAAATGATGCCACAAATGACATCACCATCAAATCCAGAACTTGGACATCTCATGAGGCAATTGTCCTAGTCTCTTCCAAACATCATGATCAAAAAGGACTGAGAAGATGCAGTCATCAAATGCAACATGTCGATCTTGGTTGCATCTACATTTTTTTAAATTGAGCTATAAAAAATATTTCAGAGTGGGGTGGTCCCAAGATTGTGGAGGAATAGGATGGGGAGACCACTTTCTCCGCCATGAATTCATCAAAAAATCATTTGAATGCTGAGCAAGTTACACAATACAACTTCTGAATGCTGGTGGAGGATACCAGGCACCCAGAAAGGCAGCCAATCTCTTCAAAAGAAGGTAGGACAAAATATAAAAGACAAAAAGAGAGACAAAAGAGTTGGGGGCAGAGACCCTTCCTGGGGAGGGAGTTGTGAAGGAGGAGAAGTTCCCAAACAGCAGGAAACTCTTTCACTGGTGAGTCTGTGGGGAGTTTTGGACTCTCAGAGGGCAATGTAACTGGGAGAAGGAAAAAAAAAAAAAAACCCACAGAATACACGCCTAATCACAAGGGCCAGTGGAGAAGTACCCCGGATGCTTATGTATGCCACCTGGGAGTGGGGGCTGGACAGAGAGGCATGGGCTGCCTAATCAGTGCTTAGGATAAGGACCAGGCCTGAATGCCCTGAGGACAATCTGAGGGAGCTAACGTGAGACAGCAACCCAAACTGTGGGATTGCCAGAGAGAAAAGAAAGAGAACTTTCCCGCGAAAGGCTCTAACGTGCACACTGGCCTGCTCACAGAAAAAAGGATTATTCCAATACCAAAGGAGAGCTAGCCAGCTGCATACAGGCCCCTCCACCCCTCACTCCCTCCCACCCCAGCTGGAGGCTGAGAGGCAGGAGAGCCACACCCAGAGCTAGAAGGCAAGGGGCTGCTGCAATCTCGGCCTCAGAGACTGGCATCCTCCACCAAACTGTGAGCAGGCTCCCAGTTGCTAACCACATCTTCCTGGGATCCTAGATGGTTGACATCTGCCAGTAGGGTCACAGCCTGAGATAAGCTTCCCAGAGGAGATACACATCACATCTGAGACAGTGCTCTCTCAGTGCACCCTGGAAAGAAAGTGGCTGGGACGAGGGAGGTGATTAAGATGCAGGGACCAGCTGCGACAGTGTGCTCCCCAAGCACCTGGTCACCTGAGCTGCTCAGCCCTGGGAAGGGCACAAAACCAAGGCCCAACTGAGTCTGTGCCCTTGTGGATTACCCAAGAACCTGAACCTGAGTGGCTTAGACCTGGGAAGTGCACTAAACCCAGGGCCCATTTGGACAGTTCCCCTGCGGAGCAACCTGGAGCCTGAGTAGTGTAGACTGGGGAAGCACATGCCCTGTGAGTGGGAGCAAACCCACTGTGGCCCAGACACTGCGGGCACTCCCCGCACATGCAGTGATATTCGTTTGCAGTGTTTCTCCCTCCCCACAGCACAACTAACAAGTGAGCCTAAATAAGTGACCACGTTTGCCCCCTTGCGTCAGGGCAGCAATTAGACACTGAAGAGACTTGCAAAAAGAGGATACAAAATAAACAAAGAAGAGGAAACTGCTCTGGAAATGACGGGTGCAGATTAAAACCCTCTTGTTAACATTGACTAAAGGAGCTTATGCTTGAGAACAAGCACAAGCTGGAACAAGGAACTATCTGAAACTGAACTGATCCCACACTGCCCAAAACAGCTCCAGAGAAATTCCTAGATATATTTTTACTATTATCACTTTTTAATTTAAAAAAATTAAGTTCTTTATTACTCCTTTAATTTTCACATTTATAACCTATTACCTTGCAAAAAAAAAACCCCTATTATTTTAGGATGCTACCTATTCAATTTATTAAAAATTAAAATAAGCAAAATAAACACACATGCTC
The DNA here is from genome assembly GCA_006408675.1 of Madoqua kirkii. Lineage (NCBI taxonomy): Eukaryota > Metazoa > Chordata > Mammalia > Artiodactyla > Bovidae > Madoqua > Madoqua kirkii. The sequence continues at coordinate 2,956 of SJYC01021439.1, read as the reverse complement.
CAAACTTATGCTGCTCCTGTGAAAGGCACAATAGAGGCTGCCTTGCAATAATAAGTACAAATTCTTGCTATAGAGATGGAGAAATAAAAGGACAATTCTAGTTGCCCAAAGAAAATTCACTGTACACATTTTGTTTAGTTTTATACACTGTCTTAATATGAATGGGACTGCCTTTCTACTTGACCCAATTTTTTAACCAAAACAAAATAACTTAAGTAATACAACGTGTTAAAACACAGCATAAAGATACAAAAACAGACATACTAATTCTAATTAGGAATGAATTATGATGTTACATTTTTTTATACTCCACAATTAAGTTTAGGAAATCACAAAAACATAGCTCACTGATTTGAACAAAATGCATAAGTTTTTAGCAAAGTGTTGTAGTTAAGTTACAAAAGAAAATTACCAAAGAATGCACAAAATTGATGTTTATTCCACTTTTGTGTCATATTCCTGGATCCTTCACCAATGTTACATGAGAAAGAAAAACTAAAGCAAAACAAATGGAAAAACTGAAATCATAATCACTAATCTTATCAAGTGGGGAAAAAATAAATTAAAATCAAGCAGCCATCAGCAAGAGTATAGCAAAGATAATGCTGTAAAAAGAAACAAAGAAAATTGCCAGAAAACTGTGTGCATCATACTCTTTCAAACCAGCAAAATAGGCTCCTTCATACAATGGAACATCAACAAATCATTCTCTTGTCAGGAATAGAAATGAAAGCTTTTTTTTTTTTTTTAATATTGTAGATGGGGCAAATGTGTCTGTAGTGGTTAATTCTATTAAGCTATTACAGAGTGGACCAGGAATACATTTATGGATTCTGGGGATGATGTGTACTGTAATTCTTTGATTGGGATAATGGATACTCTAAAAAAGAAAAGAAAAGAAAAGAAAATATGGACACAGAAGTACAAGACAAAGGCAAATGAGACTTCTCTTGTATCTTAGTCACATTTAGGTGGAAGTCAAATTTAAATGCAGTCCACACTTCTTTTGAAGAGGATTTGGTTCAGCTCCAAAATCTCAATTGCTTGAGGCAGTCTCCTATGAAAATATTCAGAAGGTGTCTTCTTAAACAACAAACCTATTTTTAGTGGTAGAGCCACTCTGAGTAGCTGTGCCTGCATAAGACTGATAACCAATCACTGTCATTGGAGGAAGTCCTAACCTTTCCTTGTACACCTTCTCTATGTGTGTAACAGCTTCTCTGTTTTCACATTCAGTAGTCCATATTGCTATTTTATCACCTTTAGCTCTAACATTAACAATAAGTCTACATACATCATCACTGTAGTCATCAAAAGATTCTCCAATGAGGCATGGTAGTGTCTCTAGCCAAAAATAATCGAGGTCACTTCATCTCTGCTATTTGTTCAGAGTAATTAGCCATCGTCCTCCTCATTTGTTTTTCTCATCTTCCCACATAAACTCAATACCATCCTTTAAAAATGAGTAGTCACAGCCAGGCATTAAATTACTTGACAACTGGATATGGTTGTACAGAGGCCAAAAGTCTTCAACAATATCAAACTTAGAGATCAATCAAAGGTTTGCTTGCCAAGTTTTGCTTTTATCATTTTTAAAAAACCAGAGTGCCCATCTGTTCTGTGAAGGGTGTTTAGTGTTCTGGGTTAGCAACCTCCTGATTAGATTCTGTTTTCTCTTCTACTGTAGGCGGGGGATTCGGAGTAGGGGTGGTTTCCTAAATTGGGAGGGAAGCCAGTAGAAGAGATAAAGAGAAAATCAAATGGAAAATTAACTTGAACATTTAAGTTTCTATTTCCAATAAACTGTGTCTGTGAAATCTTCCAGACGGTAAAGACTCAGAAGAACAGACAGATCTAGACCCATTTTCATTCTCTGAGGCATGTGCAGAGCATGGAAAGGATGAATGAATGGAAGACAGGCACGTGTGAAACCCAGCAGGTCCTGCTGGCAACCACACTGGCAGCAGCTCTCCATAGGCCTTGCTACTCCCAAAAAAGACCCTATTTTTACTGTAAATTTCATATATATATATATATTACAATTTAGGCGGGGGATTCGGAGTAGGGGTGGTTTCCTAAATTGGGAGGGAAGCCAGTAGAAGAGATAAAGAGAAAATCAAATGGAAAATTAACTTGAACATTTAAGTTTCTATTTCCAATAAACTGTGTCTGTGAAATCTTCTAGACGGTAAAGACTCAGAAGAACAGACAGATCTAGACCCATTTTCATTCTCTGAGGCATGTGCAGAGCATGGAAAGGATGAATGAATGGAAGACAGGCACGTGTGAAACCCAGCAGGTCCTGCTGGCAACCACACTGGCAGCAGCTCTCCATAGGCCTTGCTACTCCCAAAAAAGACACTATTTTTACTGTAACTTTCATATATATATATATATTACAATTTTTGTAATTGGTTTTGCTTCATTTTTTTAATATTGTATTTTTGAGAGTCTAAACTCTACTCTGGATTTTTAATCTTTGCTTTTTGGTATTTGTTATCAATTTTGTACCTTTAAGAATTTAATCTTCAGTATCCATTTTCACTTACGGGTATGATTACTGGTTTGATTGCTCTCTCCCCTATTAACTCTCCCTTTTCTTCCCCAGGTCACCTCTATCTCCTCTCTCCCCCTTCCCTTCTCTACTTAACTCCGTAAATCTTTCTGGGTGTTCCAGAATGTGGAGAACACTTAGAAAACTTATTACTGGCTAGATTGGTCTCTCCTCTTTTGACTCCCCCTCTTCTCCTGATCACCTCCATCTCCTTCCTCCCTCTTCTTTTCTCCATGTAACTCTGTGAACCTCTCTGGTTGTCCCTTGTTGTGGAGAATTATTTTACCATTAACCTAGAAGTTTTATTATCTGTGATATATGGATGAATAAGTCTTGAGGCTACTGTAAGAATAAGACTGAAAGCCAGAGGCAGAAGGCTTAATTCCAAAACTTGAGAACATC
>SJYC01021437.1:0-13648 GCA_006408675.1 Madoqua kirkii | reverse complement strand
ACACACACACACACACACACACACATATATTCCAAATCACGATTCTGGGGATGAAAACCATGGCCACATACGAGATGAAAAGTGCGCCAGAGGGACTGACGTCCACTTAGACCCTACAGAAGAAAAGATGAGTGAGCCTGAGGAACAGGATGGAAACCGTCCAAGACGAGACACAGAAAGAGAGAAGAATCCAAAGCCGAGCCGCGCGCGCGCAGTGGGGAGACGTCAGTCCGTTCAGCGCACGCGCAGCCGCCTCTGCAAGGCGAGAGGGACAGAGGACAGGCGGGAGAAACACTGGCCCGAACTTGTTCAGAACCATGCGAACCAGAAGCCCACAGATACGAGAACACACCAGCCCCGAGTTCAGGAAACGAAGAGAACTGTAAGAGACAAGCCGGCACGTTGCTCAAAACCCGTGACGCAAAGCGGCTCTGAAAGGAAGGGCTTCCCTGGCCGGCCAGCGGCTAGCTGCGCTCCCGACGCAGCGGGCTGGGCTCGCCCCCGCTCGGGGGACAGGGTCCCACACGCCACACCAAAGACGCGTGTGCCACGGAGAAGACCCGAGGCCCTGCCGGGGGCTCCCCAAGACCCGCCTGCCATCGCGGGGGAAGCGGGTTTGGGCCCCGGTCTGGGGGGGTCCCCCATGCCACAGGCAACTGAGCCCGAGAGCCGGGGCTCCCAAGGCCGAGAGCGCAGAGACACAGGAGAAGACAGGGAAGCCGCCGGCGCGAAAAGCCCCCGCACGGGACTCGAGGCGGCCCCCACGCGGGCGGAGAGGCCCTCGCCCAGCAATGAAGCCAGCATGGCGGGCTGACTCATTAAAAGGGGAGCTCACGCGCCGTAACCAAGCCCTGCTACCGCCCCATAGATCACTTCCTAAAGAAAGACTTCCCTGGCAGGCCAGCGGCTGAGCCTTCACACTCCCCGGGCTTGATCCTGCTCAGGGAACCAAGATCCCACACGCCACAGGATGCGGCCAAAGTAAACAGCCAGGGTGAGGGAGCCGGAGCACACGAAGACGAGAACCAGCGGGACAGAGAGAGGGACGTCCCGCGCAGCACCGTCCAGACACGGAGGCGAATCGGGCCGTTCTCAGGCGCCCCATCGCGCGGGAGGCTCAGCCGGCCCTCGGGCAGAAGGAAGCGCTCCCGGTGGCAGCGTGGGACACAGCGTGGCGGGCATGGCGGTCACGCGGACACATACAGCCTACTTAGGATTCTCGCTCGTCTTACTTTAATCTCTTTAAAGATAACTAAAGAACAATAATAACCCTGTAGTTAGTGAGGGTCTGTAAGGTGTGAAGGCAGAGCGCACACAGAGTCCGGGGGCGGGGGACGCGGCCACCTCACACGCGTGTCTCCAGCGTGGCCCCCTCACACACGTGTCTCCAGCGCGGCCTCCTCACACGCGTGTCTCTGAAGGTGGATCTGACCCTGAAAGCAACGGAAAAACAACATGGAGAGTTACAGCAAGGCAGCAGCAACGGAGGTAAACTGAATCGTGAAGCGCTGCTCAGTGGATCCAAAACAAGGCGGAAGAGATGGGGGAGGAGAAAGCAGCTCACAGGCGGCAGGTTTACCTGACCTGGGCCAGTAACTGCGCTCAGCGCAGCCTCGGAAACCCCACGACAAGCGGACAACCCCGCCCGGGGCCAGGCTGCGTGAACAAGCGAGCCCTGAGAAACCCACGCTCAACACAGAGTAAAAGACGGGAAAAGACGTGCAAACACACACGTAAACACAGCGGCAACGTCGGCGCCAGCAAAGCAGGCCTCGGAGCACAGGGCGCCGCGGGGACGCCGGGGTCCCGCCACGGCGAGAAAGTCTGGCTGCTTAGATACGGCTCTGGAAGCGCCGTCCACGGAAGAAAGCCCGGGGAACTAGCTTCTGTCAAGATTAAGAATGTCAGCTTTTTAACAGGCACAGAAAACAGACTTATGGACACGGGGAGAGGGGAGGAGGGGGTGAGATGTACGTGGAGAGAAGCTTACGTTACCAGGTATAAAACAGCCAACAGGAATTTGCTGTCTGGCTCAGGAAACTCAAACAGGGGCTCTGTATCAACCTGAGGGGCGAGGCGGGAGATGGGAGGGAGGTTCAAGAGGGAGGGGATGGACGTATACCCGTGGCTGAGGTTTGAGAGAAAACAGGAGAATTCTATAAAGCGATTATCCTTCAATAAAATATAAATTAAAGAAAAAAACTTCAACTCTCTGAAAGATACTATTCAGGGTTAAAAACAGAAACCACCTGCTAAGGCAGGGGACGCGGGCTCAGTCCCTGGGCCAGGGAGACCCTGCATGGCGCGGGCACTACGTCCACATGCCACAAATGCAGAAGCCCAAAGCCCCGGAGACCGTGACCCCCACACGAGAAGCCGCCCCAGAGACTGTGCCCCCCACAAGCCACCCAGGGAGAGACCTGTGCCCCACTACCGGAGAGCCGCCCCTGCTCCCTCCAGGCGGGGGAGGCCCGCGTGCAGCCAGAGATAAACCAGAATCTAGATTTTCAAGACAAGCCACAGACCAGGAGAAAAACCTTTGCAAAGCCTGTACCTGGCAAAAAACGTGTATCCAGAATATATTTTTTAAAATCTCTCAGAGTTGAATAACAAGCAAATAATCCAAATATTTTTAACATGCAAAGATTTGAAGGACATTTGGCCAAAGAAGACGTACAGACACAGGTGATCATACACACGTGAGGCCCACTGCCCACAGACACAGGTGATCACACGCACGTGAGACCCACTGCCCACAGACACAGGTGATCACACGCACGTGAGACCCCACTGCCCACAGACACAGGTGATCACACGCACGTGAGGCCCACTGCCCAAAGATACAGGTGATCACATGCACGTGAGGCCCACTGCCCACAAACACAGGTGAGCACACACACGTGAGACCCCACTGCCCACAGACACAGGTGATCACACGCACGTGAGGCCCACTGCCCACAGATACAGGTGATCACACGCACGTGAGACCCCACTGCCCACAGACACAGGTGATCACACGCACGTGAGGCCCGCTGCCCACAGACACAGGTGATCATGCACACGAGGCCCCACTGCCCACAGACGCAGGTGATCACGCACACGTGAGGCCCACTGCCCACAAATACAGGTGATCATGCACACGTGAGGCCCGCTGCCCACAGACACAGGTGATCACACACGTGAGGCCCACTGCCCACAGACACAGGCGATCACCCACACGTGAGACCCATTGCCTGTAGAGTGGCTGAAATGCGAGAGACCGACAGTGCCAAGTGCTGGCAAGGACGCGGAGGAGCCGGAGAGCTCATCCACGGTGGGTGGGGTTGTGGTGGTGGGGCCACCCTGGAGAGCACTTTGCCTTGAAAATTCCAACAGACGCCGACTGTACAGTCCAGCCGTGCCCCTCTGTCTACCCGAGGGAAACAGGAGCACGTGGCCGCCTGGGACCAGACACACCTGTTCCAGCAGCTCTATTTGTAAAGACCACAAACCAGAAGCCTCCCAGTGGCCCCCAGTGGGGGCTGGAGGAGCAGGCGGGCTCACCCAAACCAAGACAGCTGCTCGGCGACAAGAGGGAGGAGTGACTGGATCGAACGACGTGGAGGAATCTCAAACCATCCCACTCGAAGAGCTGAGTGGAAGGAGCCAGACCAGAAAAGGCACAAGCGCACGACACCATCTACGTAAAATCCTAGAAAATGCAGCAAAGCCGTGGTGACCGAGGGCAGGCCCGCAGCTGCTGCAGGCTGGGGACAGGTCCTTCCAAAAATTCCAACAGACGCCGACTGTACAGTCCAGCCGTGCCCCTCTGTCTACCCGAGGGAAACAGGAGCACGTGGCCGCCTGGGACCAGACACACCTGTTCCAGCAGCTCTATTTGTAAAGACCACAAACCAGAAGCCTCCCAGTGGCCCCCAGTGGGGGCTGGAGGAGCAGGCGGGCTCACCCAAACCAAGACAGCTGCTCGGCGACAAGAGGGAGGAGTGACTGGATCGAACGACGTGGAGGAATCTCAAACCATCCCACTCGAAGAGCTGAGTGGAAGGAGCCAGACCAGAAAAGGCACAAGCGCACGACACCATCTACGTAAAATCCTAGAAAATGCAGCAAAGCCGTGGTGACCGAGGGCAGGCCCGCAGCTGCTGCAGGCTGGGGACAGGTCCTTCCCCAAGAGGCAAAGGACACTTCTGGGCACACAGGAGGCGACTGCCGTCCTGGAAGGTGTGACGTTCTCAGGGGTGTGTGCTTGGGGTGAAGCTGATCAAACGGGACTCTTCAAGGGTGGCCAGACTCCTTCTATGGTGCTTGGCAATATCTGGCCTTTTTCCCCACAGGCTGAAGGCTGGAGGCACCCCTGCACCAGGAGGCTCTGCAGGCACCATTTCCTCGCAGCTTTTGCACACTTCCTGTCTCCGAGTCACACGCTGGTAATTCTCACAGGACTTCCAACTTCTTCGTCTTCTACTTGTTGTGGTGACCTGTGGTATCCATGATCTTTGCTAAGAGCTCCTACGATGGTTAGCATTTTTCAGCAATAAAACATTCTTTATCTATACTTTTTATTTTATACTGGAGGATGGCTGATTAACAGTTTCACACGCACAGCAAAGCAACCCCGCCGTACACACACGCATCCATTCTCCCAGCAACAAAGCATTTTAAGTTAGGCTGTGTGCATGGTGTGGGCTTGTCTGTTTCTTGGCCGTGCTGGTCTTCATTGTGGCGTCCGGGCTCTCTGGTCGTGGAGCACTGACTTGGCACCTCCACAGCACGTGGGATCTTAGTTTCCCACCCAGGAGCTGAACCCGCGCCCCCTGCATTGCCAGGTGAGTTCTGACCACTGGACCACCAGGGAAGTCCGACAGTGTGTGCTTTAGAAACTGTGCTCCTGCACACTCGCTAGACCACAGGGGAGCGCGCACACTCACTAGGCCACAGGGGAGCCTGCACACTCACTAGGCCACAGGGGAGCCTGCACACTCGCTAGATCACAGGGGAGCCCGCACACTCACTAGACCACAGGGGAGCCAGCACACTCGCTAGACCACAGGGGAGCCTGCACACTCGCTAGACCACAGGACAGCCCACACATTTCCTAGACCACAGGGGAGCCCACACACTCACTAGACCACAGGGGAGCCTGCACACTCACTAGACCACAGGGGAGCCCGCACACTCACTAGACCACAGGAGAGCCTGCACACTCACTAGGCCGCAGGAGAGCATGAATATAACTTTTCTGTGAGCCTGGAAGCAGAAGACCACGTGAGCCGGCGTGACGCCCTCCGGGTGTTGCTGTGAAGGAGGAATTCACGGGGCCTGGACTCCATCTGAGGCTGTTCAGGCTGATCGTGCTCAGCCGCCTCGCCACTGGGCTCTGAGCTCTGTGTTTAGTGCCTGTGGAAACAAGCACAGAAGGGTAAGACCCCCTCTAGACAGGGGAGCCTTGGAGATCGTATCTAGGTTACTCATCGCCTGAGGGAGCGCATACACCAATCACCCCTTCCTCCAGACAGGCCGTAATTTTTTCTGTATCTATTGGAGTGTAACCTCGGGTTTATTGATTATTGGCTGATTGTTTGACTGTTTGAGCACATGAGCACACAGCACGTGAATCATGGGGTTATTGGGATTGTACTTTCCTTGCTTTATGTAAGTCTCAAGGAATTTGGGGAGGTGGGTTCAGACACGTACACATGGGGTATAAGAGATTTTCACAAATGCTGGTCAGGGTCCTTGGCTGAGAGGAGACTGTGCCTGGGGCCGGAGGGTGTAATAAACTGCTCTCCACTATCTGCACTGTCCTTCTGAGGGAGTTTGTTTCCCAGTATGCGTGGCTATGAATTTGGCACACTGGCCGGGAAACTCCCCGCTTTGAGGAGACAGGTCTCATCTGAGGCCACCCCAAGGCTTTGTGGCTTGAATCTCCTAGAGCAGGGAAGGCGCCTCGCCCCTCTGGAAGAATTCAGCCTTTCAACGCCCGGTTTCTTCGCTTCGGCAGGTAGTGAACGGCAGCAAGGGAACGGAGTGCTCAGGTGGGGAGGAACCCACCCGCCCAGCAGGGTGGAAGAGGGGGCCTGGTCACCCCCCTGGGAGGGACTAGAAGGGGCACGGACCCGGAGGGGCCTGGAATAGGCAGGCAGCAGCGAGCGCTTGGCACACAGGGCGGCAAGCCTGCTGCGGTTTAGGAAGGAAATTTGTGGAGGTCATCTAGGAGGGGTGTGCACGCCGGCTCAGGGAAAATCATTACCAGCGATCGCCAGGGGAGTTTTAGGATAGGAAACTGGTCCTGTATGCTCGTATTCTGCCCTCCCCCAGGAGGTGTCCCATCTGCTGTGAAATTCCTGACCCCCTTGGAACTGTTAGGCTAGAAGGAAGGGGATACATAAGTGAGTATGAACTGGCTTTCCCGGGGACGGCCTGGGACGTGGTATATTTAGCTCATCTGTGTTTTCATCCGTACCTGATCAAGCCCACCACGGCAGAACGGACCACATGGCTTCTAGTTCGGCTGTGCTGATGGGCAGCTGCAGGCACGCCGATCCCCCTTCTCTCTCTGGGATCTGGCAGGTAAGGCTCTCCTCACCCCAGTCAGCAAGGAGGCAGAATGGCAATTTAAGTGTCATTGAATGGAAATATCAGAAATACACAGGGTGCTGAGAGCTTCCTAGACAGAAGAAAAAGGAAAAGTAGAGGGTCCGAGAAGGTAAGCAAGATTTGGGGGGGGGGGTGTTGAGCCTAAGGCCACTGCGCTGGAGTGCACGACTAAAACTTTTAAGAAGGGATTAGGAGGAGACTATGGAGTGAAGAACTGCTGCTTTTGAACTGTGGTGTTGGAGAAGACTCTTGAGAGCCCCTTGGACTGCAAGGAGATCCAACCAGTCCATTCTGAAGGAGATCAGCCCTGGGATTTCTTTGGAAGGAATGATGCTAAGGCTGAAACTCCAGTACTTTGGCCACCTGATGCGAAGAGTTGACTCATTGGAAAAGACTCTGACGCTGGGAGGGATTGGGGGCAGGAGGAAAAGGGGATGACAGAGGATGAGATGGCTGGGTGGTATCACTGACTCAATGGCCGTGAGTCTGAGTGAACTCCGGGAGTTGGCGATGGACAGGGAGGCCTGGCGTGCTGCGACTCATGGGGTCGCGAAGAGTCGGACACGACTGAGTGACTGAACTGAACTGAGCTGAGCTGAAGGGGTGAAGATGAAGCCTAACCTCCTCCACGTGCTCTGTGAGGTCGATGGGCGACTGTGGGAGTTGGATGGCGTCAGAGAACACCACGAACTTAAAAACCGCGGCAGCCGCTGAGCAGAGGAGAGCAGGGACAGCGACGTCCATACATGGACTCACGGCTAGTGTTGACTCAAGACCCTCCTACCTGGACAAGATTCTGTATCCAGAAGGGAAAGGGAAATGTATTAATGGCACAAAAACTGACTGATGATAGAAAGGAAATTCTACAGGATTTGGACGGGACGACCTGACCCCTCCGCCATAGTGGATACTGACGCTCCGCCTCAGTGCTCCACCAGGACAGGAGCTCCTCACTGCCCCGACAGGGCCAGGTGAAGCCCCGCGGCAGCCGCTGCCCCTCCACCAGCCCCCCTCGGCGGGCTCCGGTCGGTGACAGAAGCCTCTGGCTGGCACTTCCAGGATCCGGCCCAGCCAGCCACCCGAGCCACAACTGCCTCTCCCGGCGATGACCGACAGGAAGGGGAGGGAGACGCTGGGATTAAGCAGAGACCGCGCCCTGCCAGAGAGCCGGAGGGAACGAAAGAGGTCGGACTCGAGATCTGCAATGCTAGCTGCTGCGTTGGGAAAGTCTATCTCGCCCCGGAAAACCTCCTCTGCCCCAGGGACAGGACAGTCCCAGCGGAGGCCCCGGCCCGATACGGCCAAACCGGTGTGCCCGGCGCGAGCTTTCGGCCACTGGAGCAGTGGCTGCCCGAAGGCCAGGAAGGCAGAGGGCGCTCCCGCAGCGCGGGGCTCGCTGGCCTGGGAGTCGGACAGGGCTGCTGCGGCTCCGAGACACCAGGTCCCCGAGAGCCCATGGGGGCTTAGAAGCGGACCGAAACACCGACTTCCCGGTGGATGCGGGAGCAGAACCGACGGTCGTAACAGAGCCTGTGGCACCACCGTCCGAAAAGACCACCGCTGCCACTGGGCGTCGGGAGAAGACGTGAGCAAATCGTTTTGCCAGCCCAGAAAAGGTCAGATGGGGGCACCAAGTGACTCGGGAAGTCCTCTACACTCCCAGTGCCCAGCACCCCTGCTGGGAAGCGGCTTGCCCTCCAAACTGGGAGCACAAGGAGAGGCTGCCTTCCGGGTGGGCACTGTGACCTGTTTGCTCTCTCTCAATACCCCCGCCCCCAAGATGAGGGGAGGTCGCATGAGCCTCCAGAGGAAGAACCAGGTGGGCCGGAAGAGCACGAGAGCTAACTCAATTATTCCCCGAGGTCTGGGGGGAAGAGAGCCCCCCTCCCCCTCACCCCGCCCCAGGCTGGCTAGACATCAAGCCCCAGTGATAATAGAACTCAAGCCGGCGCCACCCCGGTTAGAAAGCTCAGTACCCGCTACCGACAGAGGCCTGGGCCGGCACACTGCCCCACATCAACAGATTGAAGCAAGCGGGCATTCTAGTCGAGTGCCAGTCGGCTTGGAATACACCGATCCTGCCAGTCAAGAAGGAAGGAGGGCAGGACTCTAGGCCTGTACAGGATCTCAGGCCAGTCAGCCAGGCTACTGCGCCTTTACACCCCACTGTTCCAAGCCCCTACACCTTACTCAGCCTCCTCCCGCTGAGGACTGAACTTCATACTCGCCTAGACCTCAAGGATGCCCTCTGCGTACGCCTCGCCCCAGCGTCACAGCCCATCTTTGCCTTTGGATGGGAAGACCCAGTCGGGGGCACCAAGCAGCAGCTCATCTGGGTCCCCTACAAGGGCTTAAGAGCCCCCGGCCATCTCTGGGGAAGCCCCGGCTTCTGACCTGAGCTCATCGCATCCGGAAGAGTATGGATGTCGGCTCCTGCAATACGGGGATGACCTGCTGCTGGCTGCCGAGACCAGGGGAAAAGGCTGGGAAAGGACAAAAGCACCGCTCCAGCTGCTGAGGGAAGCAGGTTACCGGGCGTCACAGAAGCAGCACAGATCTGCAAGGAGGGGGCACGGCATCTGGGGTTTGTTTTAAAGAAGGACACAGGTTCTGACCCTAGTTGGGTCCTATATACTATGGCACCAGCCTGATAAGGACAACGGCTGTCAGGTTAGCCAAAGCGGAAGGGGCCACCAAGACTCAAAAGGGATGGCGGGAATTGCCAAGTGGCAAATTATTGGCACCAGAGGAGCTGGCACACAAGCTGGTAAGCCAAGCACGCCAAGTGACCCACCTAGGCCCCGCCGCCTGCTCACAGGTCAGTGCTGCCTCTCGGGTTTTCAGACAAAAACCTCCGGGTATTCAGCTGACAGGCACGCTGCCCTTTGAACACCTGGGGTGGACCTCACTGAAATGAAACCTCACCGACACCACAGTTATCTGCTGGTCACGGTATGTGCGATCTCGGGACGGGCAGACGCTTTTCTTACCAGGACTGAAAGGGCGTCAGAAGTCGCCCAGTGCCTGCTCAGGGAAACAGTCCCCAGATGTGAACTTCCAGCATTGGTTCAGAGAGTGACCCGGCTTCTGTAGCTGATTTACTGCAACAAGTAAGCAAGACTTAAACATCAAATGGAAACTGCACGTGGCATATGGGCCCAGACTTCTGAGACAGTGGAGTGAACCAACCGGACGCTAAAGAGACTCTCCAGGTGGAGCGTAGAGACAGACTGCTCCTGGGTGGACTTGCTGCCGACCATTCTGCTCAGACTCAGGAGGGCCCCACAGTCCCAAGGCTATTCTCCATACGAAACTTGACTGGGGGGCCCCCTCCCATAATAAGGTGTCCACAAACTTGCCTCAGGTAAGGGAGGATAGGATTTCACAGCAGATGGAACTGGGTAAGGTAATAAATCGGGTAACTAAATTTGTACAAGAAAAGAGTGCCGTTCCCCCTTGAGGAACAGATTCATGAGTTTACGCTTGGTGACCAAGTATGGGTCAAAGGTTGGAAACATGACTTGCTAGCCCCTCGGTGAAAGGGCCCTTATGTTATTCCAACTACCCCTGCTGCGGTTAAAGCCGCAGGTATTGCCCTTGGATCCATCCTACGCGGGTGAAGAGGACATACCGCAGAGACCCAAAAAACGCTGGGGGGACAGAGGGACCCGCTGACCCTCGAGAGACTAAGCCCCTCCTCAAGGAGGAAAAGAAGAACTTGGAGGAGCCCCTTCAGGATGAAGCCACACAGTCAGCTCCTGCTTGGCCTCATCAGTGTGATTTCCAATGTAACTTCCGTTTCAACTCAGGACAGAGTCTGCATCTCGTGGGCACATTCCGCAGACTCCCGCAGCACTCCCAGCCGCCGGGTATGCGGGGCTGGGCCTTGTCAGTGATGCAGAGACTCCCTGGTGGGTGTCTCGCTCTGCCAGGGAGGTGTTGAACCACTCTGCTCTTTGCTGGGATGACGAAGAGACTCTCCTCTCTCTTGCCAGTCGTAACCTCTCCTTGCTCTCTTGGTGTAAGACCCACAGTCAATAGACTCGGGTCACAGGGTTACATCTGATATACACGCCAGAGCAACAAAAGCCCAACCTACTTGCTGTAAGTCTACCTTACTTACCTGCTAGGTGGGCAAGATCCGTGTTTCGATGGTATGAGCATATTGCTGCCTTACCTGTGCCCTCTATAGGGACAGCAGGCACCAGGATTAAAGCAGAGGCCTTGACTAATTTCACGAAACAGGCCCTCCTAGATACAGCGAAAGCCACTCAAGCCGCAAACGAAGAGCAAACCCAAATGAGCAAAGCGGCGATTCGTAATGGAGTGGCTCTGGACATACTCACAGCTGCTGAGGAGGGCCCTGGGCCCTAAGTAAGGCTGGGTGTGGCCCACACATCCCTGACTTATCGGGCAGTGTGTCCACGGCTGCAGACGACATGAAAAGCCAGGCAAAAGCACTTTCGGATGAAAGCGTTCCTTTCAGGACTTCGGTCCCATCTTGGGTGAAGGGCGACGGGCGGAAAGCTATAGTTACCACTGTTGTAGTTGCCTTGACAGTTCTGCTTTGGGGACCCTGAATTTCACACTGGATTATGGACTCTGCAACCCGAAGGGTGATGTCATTCTCCCAGATTGGCAGTCAGGGAGCCAGGATGCAGCATTTCCCTGTGAGTGATGCTCATAATATGAGTTAAGAGCATCAGGAGGCGGAAAGAAGGAGGAATTCACGGGGCCTGGACTCCATCTCAGGCCTGTTCATGCTGACCGTGCTCGGCCGCCTCTCCACTGGGCGCTGAGCTCTGTGCTTAGTGCCTGTGGAAACAAGCACAGAAGGGTAAGACCCCCTCCAGACAGGGGAGCCTTGGAGAGCCTATCTAGGTTACTCATCGCCCGAGAGAGCGCATACACCAGTCGCCCCTTCCTCCAGACAGGCCGTAATCTTTCTGTATCTGTCGCAGTGACCTCGGGCTTGTTGATTATTGGCTGATTGTTTGACTGTTTGAGCACATGAGCACACAGCACGTGAATCATGGGGTTATTGGGATTGTATTCTCCTTGTTTTGTGTAAGTCACCTTGACTAATTTCACGAAACAGGCCCTCCTAGATACAGCGAAAGCCACTCAAGCCGCAAACGAAGAGCAAACCCAAATGAGCAAAGCGGCGATTCGTAATGGAGTGGCTCTGGACATACTCACAGCTGCTGAGGAGGGCCCTGGGCCCTAAGTAAGGCTGGGTGTGGCCCACACATCCCTGACTTATCGGGCAGTGTGTCCACGGCTGCAGACGACATGAAAAGCCAGGCAAAAGCACTTTCGGATGAAAGCGTTCCTTTCAGGACTTCGGTCCCATCTTGGGTGAAGGGCGACGGGCGGAAAGCTATAGTTACCACTGTTGTAGTTGCCTTGACAGTTCTGCTTTGGGGACCCTGAATTTCACACTGGATTATGGACTCTGCAACCCGAAGGGTGATGTCATTCTCCCAGATTGGCAGTCAGGGAGCCAGGATGCAGCATTTCCCTGTGAGTGATGCTCATAATATGAGTTAAGAGCATCAGGAGGCGGAAAGAAGGAGGAATTCACGGGGCCTGGACTCCATCTCAGGCCTGTTCATGCTGACCGTGCTCGGCCGCCTCTCCACTGGGCGCTGAGCTCTGTGCTTAGTGCCTGTGGAAACAAGCACAGAAGGGTAAGACCCCCTCCAGACAGGGGAGCCTTGGAGAGCCTATCTAGGTTACTCATCGCCCGAGAGAGCGCATACACCAGTCGCCCCTTCCTCCAGACAGGCCGTAATCTTTCTGTATCTGTCGCAGTGACCTCGGGCTTGTTGATTATTGGCTGATTGTTTGACTGTTTGAGCACATGAGCACACAGCACGTGAATCATGGGGTTATTGGGATTGTATTCTCCTTGTTTTGTGTAAGTCTCAAGGAATTTGGAGTGGTGGGTTCAGACACGTACACATGGGTATAAAAGATTTTCACAAATGCTGGTCGGGGTCCTTGGCTGAGAGGAGACTCTGCCTCGGGCCCGAGGGTGTAATAAACTGCTCTCCGCTGTCTGCATTGTCCTTCTGAGGGAGTTTGTCTCCCGGAACGCGTGGCTTGACAGCTGTGTCTGGAACTGACCTGCAGTATCTCCCAGGCCTGCCTGTTCGTGCATTTTGTGTGTGTGTTTCTTACATACCCACAGAGCTATTAAAAACAAGACCCACTCCCCAGTTATGCTTTTAACCTCTGGAAGGAGAAGCAGGGGGCTTCCCAGGTGGCACCAGTGGTAAAGAACCTGCCTGCCAACGCAGAAAACGTTTGGTCCCTGGGTCGGAAAGATCCCCTGGAGGGGGCATGGCAACCCACTCCAGTATTCTTGCCTGAGAACCCTATGGACAGAGGAGCCTGGCGGGCTACAGTCCGTGGGGTCACAGAGAGTCAGACAGGACTGAGGCGGCTTAGCAGCAGCAGCCAGAGGAGTAGAAAGGGGAGGAGGAAGAAAGACCCGTCCTGAGCCTTGTGCCCTGCTCCCCGCTCGGAGCTGCCCCTGCGCGCTAAGATCACGGGTCACAGCGCCAGCCGTCAGCAGCGGGGGCGGGAGCTGTGCCTCTGCACAGGGCTGGATGTGGAGTGCCCGGCGCCATCCGCCGGGACCCCTGCAGCCCGAGCCCTGCCCACCTGCCTCCCCCAGCCCCCAGGCCCCTGTCCTGCAACCCAAGCCAGGCCCTCCAGTCCCATAAGCTCTGGAGCCCCGAGCAGCTGCCTCTGTGCCCCAAGCCCAGCAGCAGCCACTCGCTGTCCTGGGCCTGCAGGGACCCGCCTGACACACACCCCCCAGGGTGGCCAGAGGGACCCATGGCCTCCAGACAGCAAGCCCGGCCCCAAGGCTCTCCAGGGTCAGGGCCTGGCCTAAGTGGCCCCAGAAGCCCACCTGGTCCCATGTGGCACATGCTGGATCTCCACGACCAGCCCGGCAGATCAGCCCCTGAAAGCCAGCGCCCCGCCCCGGCCTGCCCACCCTCCCTGCCTCCTGCTGGCGCCCCCGTCACGGCCCCCACCT
>SJYC01021436.1:0-19683 GCA_006408675.1 Madoqua kirkii | reverse complement strand
GGGTGGGGCAGGGGTGGGGTGGAAGGTTTGGGGGCATGATCAGCTGTTGGGGGCCCCTCTGAGCTGGACCCCAGCATCTCCGAGTGGAGCCTTTGGGACCCTCAAACAGGGGACGGGAGTGGGGGTTGGAGCCAGGAAACTGAGGGGCTGCCCTAGGTCCCCAGCGGCAGGGAGAGGGTGCTGATGGGGCGGTGCTGGCCCCCCAGGGGTATCAGAGGTCCCCCGACCAGAGTGGGTGGCGGGCCGTGCAGAGCACAGGGGTCATGGAGAGGCGGGTGAGCACTGCCTCCTAGGAGCTGGCCTCTGGGACCCAGCTCCCTCCTCCCCAGTAGGAGGGCCAGGCAGCCAGGGCCTCTCCTGCAGGGCTGCCTGGACAGCGGGCGGGCACCCAGCCCCAGGCCCGCTTTCCCAGCCCAGCTCATCTCAATGTGCCCCTAAGCCTCCCTGGTCCCTGGTGAGGCCCCAGCCAGGCCAGGGGCTAAAACAGACACCAAGGCGCTCAGGCCCGGCCGGCAGGGGTGGGCAGTGAGCCTGTTCAGCCGTGGACTCGGGCAGGGGCATCCGCCTCCCCAGGGCCTCCACCCTGTGCCAAGGCCCATTCTACGCCTAACCCCCTCCATGGACACGAAATTCTGTCCATCTAATGGCACCATGAAGGAGCTGGGGACCACAGGCAGCCCTGGGGCTGCTCTGTGGGGACAGCCCCCACCCCAAATCTGGGCCCAGGAATCTGCAGGAAGAACTGGGGCCCAAAGGCACTGCTGGGGGCCGGCAGGGAGGCCCTGGGCCCCGGGAGAAACGTCCACCCGGCCCCTTGCAGCACCCTCTCTGGGGACCCCTCCCAGCCCCTCCTGGCTCACTGGCCCCACCACTGCTGGATGCAGGGCTGACCCCAGTAGCTGAGGGTGGGCGTCTTGAAGCAGGCTGGCCGGGGAGTGGACAGGAGGCCAGACAGCCACGGCTGAGGGGGCCGAGAGTGACAGGGAGGGCCCGGGGCCCCTCCCAAGCCTCACGCGGCAGCTCCCTGCTGGCTGCAGGTGGGGGTCTCCAGGGAGGAGCTGTGGGCACAAGAGCCACACTGGGGCACCTGCCTGGCTGGCCACATACGGGATGCCGTGGTGAGGCGGGCAGGGAGGGCAGGCGACCCCGCCCCAGCAGCGGCCCCTCAGGGAGCCCCTCAGGGGGCCTCTGCTAGGGCCACTCTGGGCCCAGGGTCTCCCCAGCGTCCATTCTCAGGCCACAGAGGGTCCTGGTCCCACGGCCACTTGTGGCCTCGTCTTTCTCCTGGGAAAGACTCAGCCAGTGGCTGCTCACCCCTGGCCTGGAAGCCCAGGTCCAGGGCAGTCGCAGCCTTGCCCTGGCTCAGCGCAAGGTCACTGCTGGCCCTGCGCGAACGCCCAGCTCCCCAGCGCTCCTGGTCATCCTGGGCCCCTCTGCCGCCCGGCCAGTTCACAAACAGGCCAGGGCGGGAGAGCCACAAGGCCGACCCCTCGGGACTGAAATCCAGCCGTGCTGAAGCCACCACCCTCTAGCCTCAGGGCCGCCAGCATGACAGACGGCCCCAGCGGGAGCCTCTAGAAGCATCCACGGCTGGTGAGGGCAGAGTCCTCACCCGGGCCCTCAGCCCAGCCCCGGGAGCCGCAGCCTAGGGGTCGGTGCCCACCCTCCCAACTGAGCCGGGAGGCTGGGTGGCAGCTGTGAGGCAGGGCTCCACAGCGGACAATCGCCCACTTGTGTGGGGCTCTGTCCCCAAGGCTGGCCGGCCAGCCGATGGGACAGTGGCAAGACGGCCACACACAGGCTTATCTCCGCGCTGTTTGCTCAGCACATTCCCGCGCCCCCAGAGCAGCGACAACAATGTCCTGCTTTGTGATTTCCCGTGTGTAGAAGAGAAACCCCTCCCAAGCTCCGCACACCCCCGTCTCCGGGACGGAGCAGGACCTGGGCGCCTGTGCTGAGGCCAGAGCCGTTCACTCCCTCCAGGGCCTGGGCCTCCTGCAGCGACAGACCCTGGGCCTCACGTGTGCCTTTTCCAGGAAACTCGGGCCGAGCCACAGTACACACACACAGGCCTCTGTGGTCCAGGCCAGGTGCTGCCGACTGCAGCTCGCTGACATCCAACCGGACATCCGGCTGGCGATGCCTGCCCCCTTGGGCTGCGGGGAGGCGGCCCTGGACCCCAACAAGTGGACCCCTTGCCTGCCACGAGCACCGCCCCGTCCCCGGCCCGAGACCACGGTCTACCCGGGTGTCCTGAGGTGTGGGCCCCCCAGGCACTGGACACGCAGAACGTGCGATGGCCCTGGGCGAGGGGCCCGCTGGGAGACGCAGCTGCACCCAGCATGCAGGGCGCAGTCTGGACAGAGCGGGGACTGGGTGGGCAGCTCAGGCAGCCAGTGCCAAGCCCCTGTGGCTGGGCACCTGCTGGGGCGGAGCAGCAGGTGGGCACGTGGCCTGATGGAGGAGCTTGGGGGCCCCAGGAGGGTCCAGGCAGGGGGAGGGTATGTGGGCTGGGAGGGAGATTCCACCACAGGGCCCCCAGCCCCCTCTGGAGCATCACACTGCCCACCTGGGGGCACCCAGGCCCCAGGCCAGCTGGTGGGAGGTGGTCCGGTGGCCCTCAGAGCCCTGCTTCCCTGGAGCCCCACGTCCGGGTACACGCGCCCTCCTGGAGCCCCCGCTAGGCGGAGGCCTGAGAGCAGGCCCACTCACCTGCCCGAGGGACCCCAGCCCCCACCTGTCAGCCTGCCCTGAGCCTTCACTCGGAGCAGCCTTGGGGCAGCTCCCACCAAACCCCCCAACAAAGCATAACCGACGGCCAAGGGCCAGTCACCCCCAGAACACGGGCGGCTCTCAGCACCACCCGCCTGCAGGGGCAGCTGCGGAGGTTCCAGGGCAGGAGGCCCCCGCCGCCTGCGCCCATGCACCCTTGCTCCTGGGACCCCCGACGGGGTGCGGAGAGCAGTGGGAGAGACGATAGAGAGCGTCCCGCCTGCCTGCCCCCTGCCTTTAAACACTGAAATTCCTTTAGCGAGCACACAGCAGCTTCCATACTTGTGAGCCAGGAGCAGGCGGCCAGGCTGTGGTCTGTGAGGTGTGGGGAGGCCCCAGACGAGGAGCCAGGCCTCAGCACCCCAAGTCTCTGCGGGAAGGACCCCCTCAGAAAGCAGGGCGCCCCCTCCGTGCCGGCCCCTGCTCAGAGCCAGGTAGCCTGGAGAAGCTGGAGGATTCTGAACACCTGTGCCCCAACCCTCCCCTCGCCTGATCGTGCCCCTCAGCTGAGCCTTGCCCTGATCCCTTGCAGGGCTGGTGTGTGAACTGACCGTGGACAAGGGCCCACCAGCAACCTGGCCCCCGCTTCCTGCTCCTCCAGATGCCGCCCCAGGAGCACGTCCTTTGCCCCGCGCAGGGGGTGTGGGCAGAACCTCTGCTCCTCTGCCTGAAGGGGCCAAGTACCCAGGGCTGGCCTTGGATGCCCCCCAGAGATGCGCCCAGATGGGCAGCCCTGAGCCTGCCTCACCCCCACCACACCCGAGGTCAGCAGCTCAGAGCATGTGCACGCTGCACAACCAGGGTCCCAGGCGGCCAGCCAAGAAGGCGATTTCCAGGGGTGAGCTGGTCAACCGGGGTCCCCACACTGGGGAGCTGAGGTGGCCCCACAAGCTCCTGGGACCTCTAGGGAGGTGCTTATCTGAGCCCCAGCCGGCTGCATGATAACCCCCCACCCGGGACCCCCAAGGGTGGGGGTTGACCTCTGGAGGTCCCTCCACAAGCAGTCAATCCTCCCAGGTCGGGGTGGGCCTAGCAGGCTGGCGCCATTTCAGGGACAAGGGTCCAGGTGAGAATGAAGCCCCTCAGGAGCCCAGCATCTCCCCCAGCATGCCCCAGTGGGGAGCCCAGCATCTCCCCCAGCACGCCCCAGTGGGGAGCCCGCGTCTCCCCGAGCACGCCCCAGTGGGGAGCCCAGCGTCTCCCCCAGCACGCCCCAGATACGCCCCTCTCAGTGTGGCTGGAGGTGCCGGACTGACTCCCTGCAGTGACCCCGGGAGACTCCTGGCAACCGCAGCTCGAGTAAACACCGGAGATGTTTGCGGGACCCCAGAGGGCGTGTGCCAGCCCCCTGCCCAGAGGTGAGTAACTATGGGGCTGCTGCCTGCTCCAGAATTTTCTAAAGGCCACGTCCTGATAAAGCAGTGCCGGAGATCCTGTTTGGCCGCCGTGGCGCCCGGCCGGCCGTGGCCTTGGGGGACGGAGCGCGGGGCTCGGCAGGCGTGGCGGGCAAGCCTCACCCTACATAAGGCGCCGGGCGCCTGCTCGGGTCGCACAGGTGCAGCGGCCGCGGTGCCCCACGGAGGCGCAGGTCCAGCAGCGGCCGCTCCTGCCTCGCGCCATGCTCCGGCCTCTGCTGCTGCTGCTGCTCTCCTGCGGGGGGGCCCTGCTCGGCGCCGGTGAGTGGGGGCCCGCGGGCACCGGGGTGCCAGCCCCCTTGGGGCCCCTCTGTGAGGGAGCGCCTCCAGGCCTTCTCACCTCAGAGACTTGGCGGGTGGCAGGCGGGCCATGTGGACGCTGATGACCAGGAGATGGCCGACGGGCCAGGGCAGTCTGTCCCGGCTCCACGGCCGCGCCGCTGGCCAAGGCCCACGTGTGCACGCGAGCAGGGGGACGGGGTCCCTCGGGATGCAGGCATGCTGGGCGGGGGCCTCGGTGCCTGAAGCCTGGCACTGGCACCCCCCGCCGGGCCCTGGGTCCTGAGAGGCCTCTGGGGTCCCCAGGGGCAGCCAGAGGGCGTGCAGGGGGCCTTGCGGGCACTGAAGTCAAAAGACCCAGGGAGAGAGCTGACTCCGAGGAGTCCTGGCTACTAACAGCAAGCCCGAGGTTGGTTCTGGGCCTCCGTTTCCCGGTCTGTGAAGTGGGGCAACACTCCCCTGTATGACGATGTGAGGATCAAAGAAATGGGGCTGGAAGGGCCGCCCCACCCAGCCTCACCCGTCAGGCCATCCGGACGCAGGTCCCCCTTCTCCTCCCCCAGGCCCCTCAGCCAAGCACCCCTCAGAAGGGGCCAGCCCAGAGGGGTCACCCCATGGCCAGGGGAAGCCCTTCCTGTTGGCTGACCGCAGGCACCAGTCCTGACCCAAAGCCTGGTTTCGAGCCAGGAGAAAGCCCACCTCCCTAGCTCCTGCCCCGCTGTGCCCCTTGGCAGTGCCCGGGCCCCCTCTAACCTCAGCGAGGAGCCAGGGAGAGGTGCCCGGCCCAGCGGCAGGCCTCGAGGCCAGTGGGCAGCCCTGGGCCCATTCCACCCCTTACCTCCCACAAAGCCCCTTCCCCACCCCCCAAGCACCAGCTTTCTCACTAGGGGTGGCTCTGAGCACCCAGGACCCCTGCCCAGCCAAGACCGCCTCCCTGGGCCCATTCCAGGCCCTGGGGACCCTCAGACCTGGGCCCAGAACCAGGGCGGGTGAGACGCCAGGAGCCAGCCAGGGTGGGTGTAGGACGCAGGGGTGGCGAGGGGCGTGGCTTTGGGGCTGTGGGGGTTCGGGCTGCGAATGCGGTGGGGTTGGGGGCACGACAGGGTCTCTAAGTGCTGACCCCGTGCTGGCCCCGGGGGAGGCGAGAGGCCAGCCCTGCCTTCCTGGAGCAGAGGCTCCGCCTTCGGGGCCTGGGGGCTGGGGACTCCAGGATGGAGGCCTCCGAGCAGGGTGGGGGCTGACCAGAACGGGCAGTGCAGGAAGGGCCGCCAAGCGTGCAGAAGGGACAGCGTGTGTGCCAGCCCCACTGGGCCCGTCCAGGGTGGCACAGCCGGCGTGCCTCCAGGCACTGTGGGGGCTGGTGGTGAGCCAGGAAGAGGTGCCGGGGCACACCCGCGTGGTGGGCGCTGCAGGGGAGGAGGCCGGGTCACCACCCCTTCAGCCGGCTGGGGACCCCACGGCCATCAGTCAGGCGGGCCTGCTCCTGGTGCCACCCAGAAGGACGACGGGGCAGCCACCACGCTGGGACTCGGGAGTTGGCATAGCCAGGCCCGGCTATAGGGGAGACCCCAGCCCACCCTCCCCCGGGGAAGATGAGCTCATCCTGCCGAGGGGGCAGGGGTCCTCCTGCTGAACGCGGGCTAAGCTGCCGCTTCACGTCCCAGAGCCCAGCCCCGACAGAGGTCCACACTCCCGTGAGGCAGACCCCAGCCCAGAGCTGAGTGGGCATGGAGACGTGAGCCTCTTTCCCCCCCACTCCCCGGGGGCGCCTGGAGGCTGGGAGGGGCCCCAGACCCACTCTGCCGGCTGGGAGGATGTAGGACTCCAAGACCCCGCCCTCCCTGCAGCTCCAGACAACAGGGCCCGGTGCTCCACGTGGGGGGCTGGCCACTTCTCCACCTTCGACGGCCACACATATGACTTCTCGGGGACCTGCAACTATGTCTTTGCGGCCGTCTGCAAGGATGCCCCATCCACCTTCAGCGTTCAGCTACGGCGAGGGCCTGGTGGGAACATCTCTCGGATCATTGTGGAGCTGGGGGCCTCTGTGGTCACCGTGCAGGACGCAGCCATCACCGTCAAGGACGTGGGGTAAGTCGGAGAGCTGGGAGGGGCCGCTGGGGGCTGGGGGCGGCGCTCACCACGGTTGCCCTGCAGGGTGGTCAGCCTGCCCCACACCAGCAACGGGCTCCAGATCACACCCTTCGGACAGAGCGTGCAGCTGCTGGCCAAGCAGCTGGAGATGGAGCTGGTGGTCATCTGGGGTCCTGGTGCCCATCTCATGGTGAGGGCATCAGCAGGGGTCAGGGGCCGGGCTGGGGAGCCTGGGCTTTCGAGGGGCTTGAGGACAAGCCAGTGAGAACGGGGGTCCCCAGTGAGAAGCCGGCAGGCCTGGGTCCCGCCCTGTGAGGGGGCTCTGTGCCCTTGGAATGGGTGAGTAGCTCCTGGGGGGGCCCAGGGCCCTGTGACCCTCCCTGCCCACCAAACGGCAGTGCCCGCCCCTGCAGGTACTGGTGGAGAGGAAGTACATGGCAAGATGTGCGGGCTGTGTGGGAACTTTGACGGCGAGAAGACCAACGACTTCCTGAGCGAGGACGGTAGGTGAGGGCTGGTGGCCTCCCCTGAGGCCCGGCAACTGGGGTGCTGACCCCGCCCTGCCCCCTCAGGCCAACTGCTGGAGCCCCACAAGTACGCCGCCCTCCAGAAGCTGGATGACCCCAACGAGATCTGTGCCTACGAGGCCATCCCCAGCCCCCGGCTCCTGCAGGCAGAGCACGTGTGTGAGGCGGCGGGGCCGGGCTCCCGGGGTCGGAGGTGGGGGGCCTATCGCCAGGGTGGGGCCAGCAACACGGGGGTCTGACCGGGACCCAGGCCAGCAACACCCCAGCCTTGCAGGGCACGTGTGTGGTGGGGGACATGCCTCGGCCCCCGTGACCCTGCGTGGCCCTGTGCCCAGGCCCAGACCTGCCTGCAGCTGCTGAGCCTGGTGGCGCCCGAGTGCACCGTGCCCCAGGAGCCCTTCCTGCTGAGCTGCCAGGCGGACATGGCCACGTGCGAGGAGCCCGGCCGGCACAACTGCAGCTGCGCCACACTGTCCGAGTACTCTCGCCAGTGCAGCATGGCTGGCCAGCCCGTGCGCAGCTGGCGGGGGCCCGACCTCTGCTGTGAGTCCCAGGGAGCAAGGAGAGAGGGCCAGGGCAGGTGCAGGGGGGAGTCAGGCCAGGGCCGCAGGCCCCTCTCACAGAGCAGCTCGCCCTGCAGCTGTGGGCCAGTGCCCGGCCACCCAGGCGTACCGGGAGTGCGGCGAGACCTGCGTGCGGACCTGCTCCAACCCGCGGCACAGGTGCTCCAGCTTCTGCACCTTCGGCTGCTTCTGCCCAGAAGGTGAGGGCGTCACCCTCCCAGGACCCCCAGCAGAGCCCAGAGCCGGGCCTCCGCCCCCCACTCCAGGGCGGGAGCGGACCCGCGGCCCCAGACGCTCCACTGGGACTTGCCCCAGCTGCCTGCCCCGTGCGCGCGCCGGTCCCCACCCCCAGGGAGCAGGGCGGTGGCGCGCAGCACCCAGGGAAGGAGGAGGGCCGAGGGTAGGGGCTCTCCCATGCCCCCACAGGCGGGGGAGGGGTCCCCCAGCCGCAGCCCAGGAAGCCCCTCTCCTGCAGGGATGGTTCTGGATGACATCTCGAAAAACCACAGCTGTGTTCCCGAGCCCCAGTGCCCCTGCATGCTCAGTGGGGTGGTCTACGCCCCCGGGGAGGTCACAACGGCCGCCTGCCAGACCTGGTGAGTGCCGGACCACGGGAGAGGGCGTGCAGGCCAGCGGGGGGATACTGGGGGACGCTGGGTCACGCCTGTCCCCCACAGCCGGTGCTCAGGGGGCCACTGGGAGTGTGAGGAACGGCGCTGCCCACGGCGCTGTGCCCTGGAGGGCGGCTCCTTCGTCACCACGTTTGACGCCAGGCCCTACCGCTTCCATGGCACCTGCACCTACGTCCTTGTCCAGGTAGGACCACCTCCGCCAGGGGCCCCGCCCCAGGCGGGGGGCCACCATGAGCGCCCTGGGGCCTGACCCGAGCCCCCTCCCTCAGAGCCCCCAGCTCCCTGATGGCGGCTCGCTCATGGCTGTGTTCGACAAGTCTGGATATTCACACTCGGAGACCTCCCTGGCTGCCGTCATCTACAAGTCCACCCAGGTGAGGCCACCCCACCTGTGCCCACCCGGGGCCCCGGGCACACACACCCCAGCTCCCGCTTCACCCTGCCTGGCCCACACGAGCTGGGGGTTTCCCCTGCTCCCAGCCCCCTGTAACTCAGGCCTCCTTCCCCCAGGACAAAATCGTGATTTCTCAGGACGAGGTGGTCACCAACAACGGCGACATCAAGTGGCTTCCATACAAGACTCGTATGTCCCCAGCCTGCTCGGCACCCGGGCCTCGCTGAGCTGAGTCCCAGAGCAGGCCACCCGCTGAGGCTCCTGTCCCCTCAGGAAACATCACGGTCTAGATGTGTATAAGAGACAGAAACCTGGTGCTGGACGTCACCATCGGCAGCGCGTACAACCTGACTCTCACCTGGAACAAGCACATGGCCGTCTTCATCAAGGTCGCCCGCGCCTCCCAGGTACCGATGCCCACCCTGCGGTCTGGGGCTGTGGGGAGCCCCTGCCTGCTGGCACCTGACACTGGCCCCCGCAGGATCCCCTCTGCGGCCTGTGTGGCAACTACAATGGGAATATGAAGGACGACTTCCAGACACGTAGCAAGTACTTGGCATCCAGCGAGCTGGAGTTCGTGAACTCCTGGAAGGAGAGCCCGCTGTGCGGCGACACCACCTTCGCGCTGGACCCCTGTAGCCTCAATGCCTTCCGCCGCTCCTGGGCCGAGCGCAAGTGCAGCATCATTAACAGCCAAACCTTCGCGGCCTGCCACAGCCAGGTGGGCCCCGCCCTGCCCCGCCCCGCCCAGCCCACCCGGCCAAGTGGGCCCTGCCCCGCCCCAACTCCAGCCCCAAGCGGTCGGGGCGGGCCGGCGGGCGAGCCGAGCCCCAACCTGACCCCGAGGGGCACCCACAGGTCTACCGCCTGCCCTACTACGAGGCCTGCGTGCAGGACACGTGTGCGTGCGACACTGGCGGGGACTGTGAGTGCCTGTGTGACGCTGTGGCCGCCTACGCCAAGGCCTGCGTGGACAGGGGCGTGTGTGTGGACTGGAGGTCCCCTGACTTCTGCCGTGAGTCCCGCTCCAGCCCTCCAGCCTCTGCGGGGCTGTGGCTGAGCTGCCAGGCTAGAGCGCTTCTCCAGGATGGGCAGCAGGCCATGCCCAGGAAGGCCTTGCGGACTGTCTCTTATACACATCTAGATGTGTATAAGAGACAGCCACAGAGCCTGGCGCTGACCCAGCCCATCCAGCACCACACTGGCCCTCCCAGTGTGGTTAGGGGAGGAGGGGGCCTCAGGGAGCGCAGGGCAGGACAGCAGGGGCACAGGCCACCCACCCGCACCACCGGCCCAGGGCTCTGCGGCAACTTCAACGGGGACACGACGGACGATTTCACCACGAGCATGGGCATCGCTGAGGGCACTGCCTCGCTCTTCGTGGACTCCTGGCGGGCGGGGAACTGCCCCGCTGCGCTGGAGCGAGAGACGGACCCCTGCTCCATGAGCCAGCTCAACAGTGAGTGCTGCCCAGGAGGGGTAGGGTGGGCGGGAGACGCCAGCGGGCAGCTGATCCACGCCGGCCTGCCCCCCCAGAGGTGTGTGCAGAGACCCACTGCGCGGTGCTGGTGCAGAAGGGCACGGTGTTCGAGAGCTGCCACGCCACCGTGGACCCCAAGCCCTTCTACAAGGTAGGTGGGGCCGTGGGCATGGAGGGGCCCGGGGGAGACTCTTGTGGCTTCGGGCAGACGCTCATGGCCACTGTCTGCCCGCAGAGGTGTGTGTACCAAGCTTGCAACTACGAGGAGACATTCCCGCACATCTGCGCCGCCCTCGGCGACCTGTCTCTTATACACATCTCCCCCGGCTCCTGCAGGCAGAGCACGCGGTGCTGGTGCAGAAGGGCACGGTGTTCGAGAGCTGCCACGCCACCGTGGACCCCAAGCCCTTCTACAAGGTAGGTGGGGCCGTGGGCATGGAGGGGCCCGGGGGAGACTCTTGTGGCTTCGGGCAGACGCTCATGGCCACTGTCTGCCCGCAGAGGTGTGTGTACCAAGCTTGCAACTACGAGGAGACATTCCCGCACATCTGCGCCGCCCTCGGCGACTATGCGCTCGCGTGCGCCTCACGGGGCGTCCTGCTGCAGGGCTGGAGGAGCAGCGTGGACAACTGTAGTGCGTGGCAGAGCGGAGTGGGCGGGGCCTGTGTGGTGGGCGGGACTTGCGGCAGCGGCACAGTGGGGCTAGAAGAGTCTGCGGGGCTTGTGGGTGGGCGTGGCCTATAGGGGCGGGCACAGCGGGTGGGCGGGGCCTGCAGGGCAGACACAGAGGGCGCCTCCCCAGGATTTGACTCCTGTCCCCGGGGGGCCTGTAGGCATTCCTTGCACAGGCAACCAGACGTTCAGCTACGACAGCCAGGCCTGTGACCACACGTGCCTGTCGCTGACCGACCGCGAGGCCGAGTGCCACCCCAGCGCTGTGCCGGTGGATGGCTGCAACTGCCCCGAGGGCACCTACCTGAACCACAAGAGCGAGTGTGTGCGCAAGGCCCAGTGCCCCTGCCTCCTGGACAGCCACGGGTTCATCCTGGCCGACCAGTCCACCATGGTCAACGGGGTCGTCTGGTAAGCAAGGGCTCCAGAGGGCGGCTGCCCGGCCTGCAGCCCTGTCGAGCCAGTGCTCACTTGGCCTCTCTCCCACAGCCACTGCACGAACGGGCGGCTGAGCTGTCGAGCGCGGCCTCAGATGCTTTTGGGTATGTGGCTGTGGACCAGGCTGGCGGAGCCGGACTGCGGGGGCCTCGGCTCCTCTGTGTTCACCTCACCCCAGGCCCCTTGTCTCTGCAGCAACCTGCTCAGCGCCAAAGACTTTCCAGTCCTGCAGTCAGTCCTCGGAGGACAAGTTTGGGGCGGCCTGTGCCCCCACCTGTCAGATGCTGGCCACTGGCACCCCCTGCGTAAGGCTGGATGGAATGAGGGGCAAGGGCGCTCCTTGGTAGAGCAGACCCCACTGCCTGATGAAGCCAGGGGCGGACATTCCCGCAGTGGACGTCCCGCAGCTTCTTGGTCCGTGAGAGGACTCCCACAGGCCCTTCGGGGACGGCAGGCCGCTCCATCCCACCCATCCCATGACGCGTGTGACCGCCAGCCTGGCTGCCGGGCCTGCTCCTCTGAGGGCTCCCTGAGGCCTGAGGGCCCTGGTGCTGGGGAAGGGCCCAGAGCAGCCCAGCCGGAGCGCCCCTGGGGGCGGGCTGCGGCAGCTTTGATAAGAGGAAGGCCCAGAGCAGGGTGCACGCAGGGAGGGGTCTGGGAAGAGGGAGGGGAGTCTCAGAAGGGCCCAGGGCTGTAGCGGCAGCAAGTGGGGCCACCCTCCAGGAGCCACTGACCCTCCTCCCGCAGGTGCCCACCAAGTGTGAGCCCGGCTGTGTCTGTGCCAAGGGGCTCTACGAGAACGCCAGCGGGCAGTGTGTGCCCCCCGAGGAGTGCCCGTGCGAGTTTGCGGGCATCTCCTACCCCCGGGGCGCTGAGCTCCACACCGACTGTAAGAGCTGGTGAGCTGCAGCCCCACCCACAGACCCTGAGGGCCCAACTGTGCTCAAGTGCTTGGGGTGGGCAGGAGCCCCCCCCAGCCCACAAGGTCAAGGGTCCTGCGGGGCGCATGTGCCCAGGCCGTCCCTCGAACTCCAGGACACCCTGCTCCTCCTGCAGCCCTGCTTGAACGGGACGTGGTCCTGCCAGCAGAGCGCCCGCTGCCCGTCCACCTGCAGCCTCTATGGGGAGGGCCACGTGGTCACCTTCGACGGGCAGCGCTTTGTGTTCGTCGGCAACTGCGAGTACATTCTGGCCACGGTGAGTGCACGCCAGGCAACGGGGCCGACGTGCGGCTGGGGCCATGGGGCCGGCTCCTCAACGCCCCTTCCCCACAGGACGGCTGCAATGCCAGTGGCTCGCAGCCCACCTTCAGGATCCTGGCAGAGAACGTCGTGTGTGCGAAGTCAGGCGCCACCTGCTCGCGAGCCGTAAAGATCCTCCTGGGGGTGAGCGAGCGGGCAGCCTCCCCAGCCGCCCCGGAGCCCCAGGGCCACTCAGGATCCTTGCCGCCCTCTGCCCCTGACCTCCACGTCCACACCATGCTGGTGTCCCCCAGAACTGGTCAACGGTGCAGCGGGGAGGGGTCTCCCCCAAGCCTGACCCTCAGCCCTCAGCAGGTTCCAGGGTGCCCTGGGACCTTCTCCCAAGGAGGCTCTAGACGGCAGGCCCCCAGGCCAGGAGAGCTCGGGCCAGGAGGGGAGCCCCACAGCAGAGCTGCTGCCCAGGGCGCAGGCAGCCGGTGACAGCTGCGTCCCCTAGGGCCTGTCCATCGTGCTGGCAGACGCCAACTACACAGTGAGCGGGGAGGACCCCGGTGTGCACTTCCGGGTCAAGGATGGCTCCCTGAACCTGGTGCTGGACGTCACCATCGGCAGCGCGTACAACCTGACTCTCACCTGGAACAAGCACATGGCCGTCTTCATCAAGGTCGCCCGCGCCTCCCAGGTACCGATGCCCACCCTGCGGTCTGGGGCTGTGGGGAGCCCCTGCCTGCTGGCACCTGACACTGGCCCCCGCAGGATCCCCTCTGCGGCCTGTGTGGCAACTACAATGGGAATATGAAGGACGACTTCCAGACACGTAGCAAGTACTTGGCATCCAGCGAGCTGGAGTTCGTGAACTCCTGGAAGGAGAGCCCGCGTGCGGCGACACCACCTTCGCGCTGGACCCCTGTAGCCTCAATGCCTTCCGCCGCTCCTGGGCCGAGCGCAAGTGCAGCATCATTAACAGCCAAACCTTCGCGGCCTGCCACAGCCAGGTGGGCCCCGCCCTGCCCCGCCCCGCCCAGCCCACCCGGCCAAGTGGGCCCTGCCCCGCCCCAACTCCAGCCCCAAGCGGTCGGGGCGGGCCGGCGGGCGAGCCGAGCCCCAACCTGACCCCGAGGGGCACCCACAGGTCTACCGCCTGCCCTACTACGAGGCCTGCGTGCAGGACACGTGTGCGTGCGACACTGGCGGGGACTGTGAGTGCCTGTGTGACGCTGTGGCCGCCTACGCCAAGGCCTGCGTGGACAGGGGCGTGTGTGTGGACTGGAGGTCCCCTGACTTCTGCCGTGAGTCCCGCTCCAGCCCTCCAGCCTCTGCGGGGCTGTGGCTGAGCTGCCAGGCTAGAGCGCTTCTCCAGGATGGGCAGCAGGCCATGCCCAGGAAGGCCTTGCGGAGGGACCCTGAGCTCAGCAGAGGGACCCTGAGCTCAGCAGAGGGACCCTGAGCCCGGGCGGGGAGAGGGGGTGGAACACTGAGCCCTGAGGGACCCTGAGCCCAGGGGAACCCTGAGCCCGGCTGGGGGTTGCTGAGCCCAGGGGATCCCTGAGCCCTGAGGGACCCTGAGCCCTTGGTGAGGGGGACCCTGAGCTCGGGGTGGGGTCGGGGGACCCTGAGCCCTGAGGGACCCTGAGCCCGGTGTGGGGAGACCCCGACCCCGGGGGGAACCCTGAGCCCGGCTCTGCCACTGATGGTGCCCCTCCCCCTAGCCGTGTACTGTGACTTCTACAACACGCACACAGAGGCGGGCGGCGAGTTCCAGTACACCCAGGAGGCCAACTGCACGTGGCACTACCAGCCGTGCCTCTGCCCCGCGTGGCCACAGAGCATCCCGGACAACATCGAAGGTCCGAGTGCGGGAGAGATGGGAGGAGGGCGGCCTGCAGCGTCAGGACCTCTACAGGGGGGATGGGGAGCCGAATGGTGGGGAGCCTGACAGGCCCTCCGCGAGGGCCGAGGCCAGGACAAGAGGGGCTTCCGGCTCGGGCACTGAGGTCTGGCCATTCTCTGTGCGCTCCTCTCAGGCTGCTACAACTGCCCCCAGGATGAGTACTTCGATCACGACAAGGGGACGTGCGTGCCATGCAGTAAGCCCCGCCCACTGCCTGCAAGCCCCGCCCACAGCCCACAAGCCCCGCCCACAGCCTGCAAGCCCCCACCCCTCACAGAGCTCCCCGCGAGCCCGTGCACCCTGTGCTCCCTGGGACACAGCCAGACACACGGAGAAGCATCAGCCCTTGCCTCCCTGCACCAAATATCCACTCTCCCAGCCTCTGGCCGCAGGGCAACCCAGGCCTGCTGAGGAGTGTGGGTGGAGGGCAGGGACCTCCTCCGGGAGAGACCTCCTCCGGGTTCAGCAACAGGCAGCTGGGGGGCACTGACCATCACTTGCAGTGACCCTGGGGCAGCATCTGGCCGGCCCCGCCAGTGCCCACCAGGCCCATCCAAGCCAACGTGGGGGGTGGGGGAAGGACGGGGAGCAGCGGTCCCGACACTTCTGTGGCAGCTCCAACCCCTGGCTTCCTGACTCAGGCCCTGGGGACACAGCCGAAGGCTTGGCAGGGCCTCCCGGGGTGGGGGTTGGGGGGCGGGAGGCTGCGCTCCTGACTGGCCCCCTCTTGCAGTGCCGCTGCCCACCACGCCAGCACCAACAGGTGAATGCACACACCCGAGGGGGTGCGGTGACGTGGGCTCTCCCCTGGGCTCTCCCGGCTCTACTCCGCGGGACGGCCCAGGCCCTGGCCTGTGTCTGTCCTCCGGGGCAGCAGCCGGGCATGCAGGTGTTGGGGGCAGGTGTACCTGGGCCGGTCCTGGGGGAAGGAGTCAGACGGAAGGGCGGGCAGGCCCCAACGCCCAGACACCGAACACCGCGGGGCCTCCTGCCCAGCCCAGGGGGCTCGGGGGCCCAGCAGGGAAGAGGGCTCCTCCTCAAGGGAGTGTGGGGGCAGCTGCCGACCCCACAACAGCAGCACGCGTGTCCCCCGCAGGCTCACCTGCCACAGAAACCACTCCGGCCACGGCCACGGCCAGCACCACGCTGACCCCCAGCACTGGGCTCGGCTCCCCAACAACACCCACAGCCCCCACGCAGACGCCTAGCCTCCCAGCCTCAGCCTCTTCATCCACACAGGCAGGGACAGCCCCAACCACCCTGACACCACCAGTGGTCCCCTCGGAGGGTAAGGCCCAGCAGGGCCCGGTGGTGGGTGAGGAGGCACCCGGGCGCGTGTGGGTGGGGCTGAAGGGGACGCCTGGCACCGTCGCTGCAGGGTCACCTCCGACCACCTCTGCTGTCACGACCCGGCCCACATCCACACTGGCCCCCACGGCCACACAAAGGCCCACAACCACAGGCCCGCCCGTGACCTGGGCCACCACGCGGCCCACGGGGCCCTCCCTCAGTACCGCCACGCAGTCCACAGCTCGGGCCACGGCGCACACCACAGCAGCCTCGCTGAGTCTGGCAACGCCAGGGACCACCACAGAGCACCCCACAAGTAAGCACGCCACCACCGCCTGTTCCTGCAGAGGGGCCTCCACGGGGCAGGCCCAGCGCCCAGCCTGAGCCTCTGGGCCACGGGGAAGACAGCGGCCTTGGGCGGCCCCCGTCATCATGGGCCTAAGGTGGGGGCAGCCCGCCCAGCTCATTACACTCCTCTCCGCACACCTCCCAGACCACTGGACCCAAGCAGCCTTCCCCCACGGCCACCCTCACTGAGGGGTCCACAGGCCTCAGGGTGCCAGGGCTCCAAAAGGCCCCTGAGCCAAGCACAGGCCCCAGCTCGGGGGCAGGGCCACCAACTTCCCATTCCCCTGAGATCAGAAGAGAAGAGGAAGCACTTGTCTGAGGCCAGGGCAGAGCCCACCCTGAGAGTAGGACTGCCAGGGAGGGACCCTAAAACCCACCACAGACATTCAGGATGCAACAAGGGCTCACAGACAATGCCGGGACAGGGGGCTGGGGGAGGAACCAGAGTCATCCAGAAAGCTGCTGGACACCCCAGCAGGGGCCCTAGAGCCACAGGTGCGGAGGCGATGCAGAAGGCGTGGGAGAGCCCGGAGCAGGGTAACGAGGGGAGGGAGAGGAATGACGACCCTGCTTTCAACAGCATCCTCAACACATCGATGGACCCCCGAAACCCCCTCCAGTGAGGAGACACAGCGCACGGAGCCCTCACGACCGCCAGCGGGCACCACAGGGCCCAGCACGGCCACACGGGCCTGCGGCCAACAACGGCGCCCTCCACTGGGGCACCGGGCAGCACCAGCTCAGGCACCCAGGTGCCCCCCTCCACGGCCACGCCCTCTGCCCGCTCCAGCACCACCCTTCCCCTCTCTGTCCCCACCACAGCCCAGACAGCAGCTCCACCCATGCCCAGCACACCCACAGCAACACCCACAGCCCCACCACTGATAGAGACCACCACAGAGACAACCACAGGGATCACCACACCCACAGCAATACCACTGACAGAGACCACCACACTCACAGCCCCACCACTGACCACCACCACCACAGGGACCACCACACCCACAGCCCCACCACTGACACAGACCACCCCAGGGACCACCACACCCACACCCACACCACTGACAGAGACCACCACAAAGGCCACAACACTCACACCTTCACCACTGACAGAGACCACCACACCCACAGCCCCACCACTGACACAGACCACCACCACCACAGGGACCACCACACCCACACCCACACCACTGAAGACCACCACCACAGGGACCACCACACCCACAGCAATACCACTGACAGAGACCACCACACCCAAATCCTCACCACTGATCACCACCACATCTGTCTCTTATACACATCTAGATGTGTATAAGAGACAGATCCCGGACAGTGCCGTAAGACATCTCCACTTGCTTGGACAGGTCCTGAAACGTCCTAAAATACAACATGGATGTGAAACACGGCTACATGGGGCACCCTGTGGGGACTCACACAAGGCCCACCTAAGGTTGGAGCCAGGTGTGGTCCACTGTCCACATCCTTCACTCCCAAACCCCAGCGGCATGAGTCCCAAGGCCTGGAACATGACTTGCCAGGATCTCATTTTATCCAAGTTACTTTTCTTCACTGTAGATTAATTCAGTAAGGCCATTAAATGCCTAAAACCAGGTGCTGTGCTGAGCCACTGAGCCTGAGAGACAAAAGGATGAATAAGACATGAATCCTGCCCTCGAGGAGCTTCAAGTTTAACTGTAGAAACACACAGACAGACCATCATAACAGCAGAAAGACAGTGACACAGGAGGCTGTACACTGAGGGCTCCAACTCAAATGCCCGCAAAAGGGAACACCATGGCTAGACCAGCCACAGCGACTGCTCTCTGACACTCAGAGCTGGCGTACGGTGGGCACACACTCAGAGACCGTGCCCACGAAGAGGAATGTCTCCTCCAAAGCTTGCAGCCGTTCTGGAATTCCACTCAACTGTTGCCTTCCAAGCATCTGCCCCTATTGCCAAATTCAGACTTAAACTGAAGAAAGGGAAAACCAATAGACTATTCAAAGAAAGTGAAAGTGAAGTCACTTAGTCATGTCCGACTCTTTGTGGCCCCATGGACTGTACCCTATCAGGCTCCTCCAACCATGGGATTTTCCAGGCAAGAATGCTGGAGTAGATTGCCATTTCCTTCTCCAGGGGATCTTCCTGACTTGGGGATCGAACACAGGTCTCCTGCACTTCAGGCATCTGAGCCACCAGGGAAGCCACTCAGATATGACCTAAATCATATCCCTTATGATTATATAGCAGAAGTGATAATAGATTCAAGGCATTAGATGTAAACGAGAGAGGGCCTGAAGAACTATGGACAGAGGTCTGTGACACTGTACACCAGGCACTGATCAAGACCATCCCCAAGAAAAAGAAATACAAAAAGGCAAAACGGTTGTCTGAGGAGGCCTTACCGTAAGCTTTCATAAGAAATATGAAAAGAAGAGAAGCAAAAAGCAAAGGAGGAAAGGAAAGATATACCCATCTGAATGCAGAGTTCCAAAGAATAGCAAACAGAGATAAGAAAGCCTTCCTCAGTGATCAATGCAAAGAAATAGAGAAAAACAATAGAAAGGGAAAGACTAGCGATCTCTTCAAGAAAATCAGATATACAAAGATGGGCGCAATAAAGATATGACCTAAATCATATCCCTTATGATCATTCATGCAAAGATGGGCGCAATAAAGAACAGCAATGGTATGGACCTAACAGAAGCAGAAGATGTTAAGAAGAGGTGGCAAGAATACACAGAAGAACTATACAAAAAAGATCTTCATGACCCAGATAACCATAATGGTGTGATCACTCACCTAGGGCCAGACATGCTGGAATGTGAAGTCAAGTGGGCCTTAGGAAGCATCACTATGAACAAAGCTAGTGGAGGTGATAGAATTCCAGTTGAGCTATTTCAGATCCTAAAAGATGACGCTGTGAAAGTGCTGCACTCAGTATGCCAGCAAATTTGGAAAACTCAGCAGTGGCCACTGGACTGGCAATGGTCAGTTTTCATTCCAATCCCAAAGAAAGGCAATGCCAAAGAATGCTCAAACCACCGCACAATTGCACTCATATCACATGCTAGTAAAATAATGCTCAAAATTCTCCAAGCCAGGCTTCAACAATATGTCAGCTGTGAACTTCCAGATGTTCAAGCTGGATTTAGAGAAGGCAGAGGAAACAGAGATCAAATTGTCAACATCTGTCGGATCATTGAGAAAGCAAGAGAGTTCCAGATAAACACCTACGTCTGCTTTATTGACTATGCCAAAGCCTTTGATGGTGCGCAACACAATAAACTGTGGAAAATTCTGAAAGAGATGGGAATACCAGACCACCTGACCTACCTCCTGAGAAATCTGTAATGCAGATCAAGAAGCAACAGTTAGAACTGGACGTGGAACAACAGACTGGTTCAATCTGGGGAAAGGAGTATGTCAAGGCTGTATAGCGTCACCTTGCTTATTTAACTTATATGCAGAGTACATTGTGAGAAATGCTGGGCTGAATGAAGCACAAGCTGGAATCAAGGTTGCTGGGAGAAATATTAATAACTTCAAATATGCAGATGACACCACCCTTATGGCAGAAAGTGAAGAGGAACTAAAAAGCTTCTTGATGAAAGTGAAAGACCAGAGTGAAAAAGTTGGCTTAAAGCTTAACATTCAGAAAACGAAGATCATGGCATCTGGTCCT
>SJYC01021435.1:0-45043 GCA_006408675.1 Madoqua kirkii | reverse complement strand
CTTATGGCAGAAAGTGAAGAGGAACTAAAAAGCTTCTTGATGAAAGTGAAAGACCAGAGTGAAAAAGTTGGCTTAAAGCTTAACATTCAGAAAACGAAGATCATGGCATCTGGTCCTATCACTTCATGGCAAATAGATGGGAAAACAGTGGAAACAGTGTCAGACTTTATTTTGGGGGGCTCCAAAATCACTGCAGATGGTGATTGCAGCCATGAAATTAAAAGATGCTTATGCCTTGGAAGGAAAGTTATGACCAGCCTAGACAGCATATTAAAGAGCAGAGACATTACTTTGCCAACAAAGGTCCATCTAGTCAAAGCTATGGTTTTTCCAGTAGTCATGTATGGATGTGAGAGTTGGACTATAAAGAAAGCTGAGTGCAGAAGAATTGATGTTTTTGAACTGTGGTGTTGGAGACTCTTGAGAGTCCCTTGGACTCCAGGGATATCCAATCAGTCCATCCTAAAGAAATCAGTCCTGAATATTCATTGGAAGGACTGATACTAAAACTGAACTCCAATACTTTGGCCACCTGAACTGACTCGTGAAAAGACCCTGATGCTAGGAAAGACTGAAGGTGGGAGAAGGGGATGACAGAGGATCAGATGGTTAGATGGCATCACCTACTCAATAGACATGAGTTTGAGTAAATGTGAGAGTTGGTGATGGACAGGGAAGCCTGGTGTGCTGCAGTCCATGGGGTCTCAAAGAGTCAGACACGACTGAGCAACTGAACTTAACTGAACTGAAGCATCTCCTCCTAATTTGTTTTTGAATAAAGAAAGGAATCTGGGTTTGTATATGAGCTTTCTTGACTCCGGAGTGTTGATGGTTATTCAAATGGTGGTGAAGACAACCAAAGCACCTCTGAGAGCCTCCGTCTGTTGTCCACGGAGGAGAAGCAGTGGCTCAGGCCAGGTTCACGATGCAGGGAGCAGGTGCAGCAGGAATGTCCATCAGCTCCAAGGAGCAGAAGACTGAGTTGCGCCTTCTTTGGAGTCGGGAGCAAGAATCAGATCAGGGAGGACCAACTTGGCATAAAGTTTTCATTTGACACAAGATGAGCAATACCTGATTCAACATGCTAATAGGATAGAACTGAAAAAAAACATAAAGCTCACTGATGAGCCAGTCTCTCTCTTCAGGCTCCAACAGGATCCCCCTTTTCTTATTTTTCTTCTGGAAATCTGCCTCTCCTTTTCGTCACCCAGAATCATCATCCCCACCACTCACTGAGTCGCTGATTCCACAAAAAGACCCAGTCATTTCAACCTGATCCACACAACCCTCCATCTTCTGAGCTCATCTTAGGCTATTGCACTTGCGTCCACATGACCCCAGAGCTAAGGTTAAAATGAGAAATTCCATAGGATCACCATTTGTGGTGCCAGAGCAGACAGCTCCCTCCGCCTGGAATCCCTTTATTTGCTCATCCACCTGATACACTTCTACAAACCCCTTGAAGTTCCAGCAGCCACCTTTCCCTATGGGAAGACATCAGCATCCCTCAGCTCCCTGGCCATCTCCACACCTTGTGTGGTTTCTATGGCAGTAAGAGCTCACGTGACTACAGGGAAAACACAGCAGAGTGCGTAAAGCACAGGCTCTGAGTCCAGTTACTTGCCTTGCCTCTCAACCCATCAGCACTAACACTGAGGGCCCTCTGTTAGCTAGCTGGCCTCTCTGAGCCTCAGTTTCCAAATCCTTAAATAAAAAACAAAACACAAACATAAACCAGGGTTAGAAGTACAGCCCATAGCAGAGGTTGCTGTGAAGATGAAATGAGGTGGTCTATGTTCAGTTCTTGGAGCAGTGACTGATATAATCTCAGTGACCAGTCACTAGCAGCAGGTATTATTATAGGTCGAGGTCCTCAGTCTGTGCGTGTTTTATCACTCAGTCATGTCCGACACTTTGCAACCCTTTGAACTGTAGCCCACCAGGCTCCTTTGTCCGTGGGATTTTAAGAATACCGAAGTGGGTTGCCATTTCCTCCTCCAGAGGTTCTTCCTGACCCAGGGATTGAACCTGCGTCTCCTGCATTGCAGGCGGATTCTTTACCTGCTGAGCCATTAGGGGTCCTCGGTGGACAGAGCCAGAACAGCTCCATATGTGCATCCTCAGCACTAGGCCCAGGGCTGCAGCCCGCCAGCACAGCCTGCACACAGAGGAGCCAGCAGCGTAGCTGGCTTTCTCCTGTTCTGGAGATCCCTCCATGGGATTCCTTCAGGCCCCGCTAAATGGCCCAGAAACAGAGTTCTGTATTCGTTTCAATACATTACAGATGAAAGAAAACATAAAATAACAAATTCGATGAAGAAATCTTTCTAATTATTGTTCATTATTTATATCTAATTGAAGCAAGATGTTCCTTTGCTTGAAGGGCCCCAAGGGTTGTAAGTCTGTTGTAATTTGCTTGTAATGAAAGGAAGGGGGATCTTTTTTTTCCGCAGTTTTTATTTTTCTCATGGTAATACAAACAAACACAAGTCTTTGATGAATGGGAAACATCAGGATGAATTACACAGTTGATTCTAAATGCTGGAACTGTTCTAAATTACTGCAGTTTCCATGAGCCTAGAATGGATGTGTAACTGCCAAGGAGTTCAGCACTACTGTTGCATCCCCACATCTGAAATGGAGATTTCCTCTCTTCTCTTGGTATTTATTCATGCCGGTGCCCCTCGTCAGAGGCTCAGGGAGCAGTTCTGGAATACAAGCATGCAGCCTCACTGCTAATGGCTTCATGCCCATTTCTGTCCCGGTAGAGGTCATTGTTGTCATCCCCAAAACACTGCTGCCATCTTTGCTGAACCAGACTCATGGCTCCCATCCCTCACCACTCATAGCCATGGGTCTGTGAACAGGGATCTATTGCCCATCTTTATGCATCTTTAATGAACATTCCCTCTTTCAAGGAAAATTTCCAAGCTCACTAACACACGGGAGGTACTACCATCATATTTCAGAGTGAATAAACCTATCTAAGGTTCTTTGGCAGAGAAGGTGATGGCACCCTACTCCCATGCTCTTGCCTGGAAAATAGCATGGACGGAGGAGGCTGGTAGGCTGCAGTCCATGGGGTCACTAAGAGTCATACGCAACTGAGCAACTTCCCTTTCACTTTTCACTTTCATGCATTGGAGAAGAAAATGGCAACCCACTCCAGTGCTCTTGCCTGGAGAATCCCAGGGACAGGGGAGTCTGGTGGGCTGCTACCTATGGGGTTGCACAGAGTTGGACACGACTGAAGCGACTTAGCAGCAGCAGCAGCAAGGCTCTTTAGAGGCAAGAGGGCCCAACTAATCATGGAATCAAACTGTCATCACCCAGGGGCACTCACCTGCCGGGAGCCAGCGTGAGGAATCCCGCCCATGGCAAAGGTCATGAGGAAGGAAGCCAGACATATGCAATGGTGTGATCCGGCTTCAGGGGTTCCCCCAGGGTTTTCCTGAACATCTGCCCCCCAAAACCAGAGTCTGCCTGCCTTATTGTACTGTGCTTTCTACTCTTCTGACATAACAGGGGGCCATCCCCGATCACCTTCCTCTAAAAGGAACCAACTTAGGGCTCCGGTTAACAGTCTCCTGCATATAAAAAGAATGTTTTGGCTTAAACCCCTTTGATAGCTTTCTAACTCACTTGACCGGTCTGTCTGGACTTTTACAATTTGTGATTGTTTATGGCCCCCAACCACGAGAGGCACGAAGTTTAAAGCATTTTAAAGATACAGAGCCTTTTTTAAAGAGCTAAAAATTATGTTGGTGATGGGTTTCACTGTTGAGTCAATGACTGCTGCCAGGCCCCCATATTCTTTATCTTTTAGACACCTGAAGGATATTAATCAATGTAATTGGGATATAGAAAAAGGAATATAGCAGTTTTGATGTTAGCAACACTAGACTTTTGAGTTAATTACTTTTCTCTTTGTTATAAATCACTGTACTTCTTTCATTGTTATAAACTGTTGTGTCCTTGCTATGTAAGAATGTAACTTTATTTAGTGCTTTCTGAGAGTGGCATCAGACTTTGGGAAGAACAACACTATTAAGCCAAATAAGTCTTCTGGTTGACAGACCCTTATCAGAAGAGGGCCATAAAATGTTAATTGGCCTTCTGGCCAAAAGATGATGTAAGTCACCTAAGACTTGTGTATACAACTAGGTATGCAGAGAGAAAGCCTAGTCTCGATAACAGTCAGGGCTGCTGATGCTACATAATTTTGTATTATCCACTGATCTCTATGTACAACCAAAAGTATAAAAAGATTTCCTGAACAATAAAGGATGGACCAGTTTCTCAGACCAGCTTCTCAAAATGGTTTCTTGGAAATCTGGCTCCCCCCGTGTCAAATCTCTCTCTTTCTCCCTCTCCCTCCCTCTCCTTTTCAGGCTGAATTCCCATCTGGGGCATGGAGGCTTTCTGAGTCTACTTACTTGCCTTGGCTTCTAAGACCCACGTGAGAGGGAGCCCAAGGCGGGGCACCCTCCACTATTCAAGTGGGCGCCGGTGGCCTAACATAGATGGTGCAAGTTCCTTGTCTTGGAACTTTATTGGTTTTCCACATAAACCAAGTTATTCAGCACATTTTCTCCACTAATTTTCCTACTATACTCTTTCTTCTTAATCTCTTTTTATATTTCTAAATAAGTAAGTTTTTCCTCACCTCCTCTGTTTCCCCTTTGAATTACCCTGGACCCACTGGGGCAGGACCCTGGCAAGTGGTACCTGGAACAGGCTATTCAAAAGTAGGTTCCCTGAGAAATTAGGGTCATCGGCCCTACTGCCACCCCCTTGGAGCAATTAGGGTCATCAGCCCTATTGCTTTGAACAACTAGGGTCATCAGCCCTGTTGTTCCCCCAGTGTTGAGTGTTCGGGATGGATAGGACCCCACTCAGGGTGCTGCAGACCCTTGGAAGGGACATGGAAGGAAAGAAAAAAGAAGAGTCAGCCAGCCAGGGTTCAAGTCAGCAGTCAGCAAAAGACAGATGTTCACATCCAATAGGACTCCCATCTAAACTAGCAAGGGAGGCTTAACCCAGAGAAGGCTCCAGGAGTAACACACTCAATCTAGCATGTTTCCCAAATTAGTCTCTTCAGCCACAACTGCTAGAAAGTGTCCGAGCACCCCCACTGTGGAGAGGTGAAGGAGATCTTCCTTTCGCAGGTGGTGTCTCTCTAAACTCAAATCATGAATGATGCAACTGGCTGAAGTCATTCAACCACATGCCCCATCCACAGTTAACTAGTTAGTTAGTGGGTACTCAGTAAAGCACAGAGGCGAGGCAAGTATGTGGGCATCTTCAAGGGGTTCATAGTGATGGGTGATGAGTGGTGAGAAAAGTAAACCAATAGTAACTAGACAATGTGAGAAGCACTAGGAGAAAGCCGCTGCACGAGGGGTCTTGGAAGCAAAGGGGGGCAGCACCTAGCTCACTGGCCAGAGCTAAAGAAAGGATA
The DNA here is from genome assembly GCA_006408675.1 of Madoqua kirkii. Classification (NCBI taxonomy): domain Eukaryota; kingdom Metazoa; phylum Chordata; class Mammalia; order Artiodactyla; family Bovidae; genus Madoqua; species Madoqua kirkii. The sequence continues at coordinate 39,582 of SJYC01021435.1, read as the reverse complement.
TTCAAAAGCAGAGACATTACTTTGCCAGCTAAGGTCCATCTAGTCAAGGCTATGGTTTTTCCTGTGGTCATGTATGGATATGAGAGTTGGACTGTGAAGAAGGCTGAGCACCAAAGAACTGATGCTTTTGAACTCTGGTGTTGGAGAAGACTCTTGAGAGTCCCTTGGACTGCAAGGAGATCCAACCAGTCCATTCTGAAGGAGATCAGCCCTGAGATTTCTTTGGAAGGAATGATGCTAAAGGTGAAACTCCAGTACTCTGGCTACCTCATGTGAAGAGCTGACACATTGGAAAAGACTCTGATGCTGGGAGGGATTGGGGGCAGGAGGAGAAGGGGACGACAGAGGATGAGATAGCTGGATGGGATCACTGACCCGATGGACGTGAGTCTGAGTGAACTCCAGGAGATGGTGATGGACAGGGAGGCCTGGTGTGCTACAATTCATGAGGTCACGAAGAGTCAGACATGATTGAGGGACTGAACTGAACTGAACTGAACTGAACTGAAAGAAAGGATTTCTAGAAGAGTAAATCTGCCTGGGCATGCACTGACTAAGTGTCCTTTGGAGGCATGCATGTTTAAGCAGCTGAGCCTCAGCTCTTTGTCTGGCTGTCTGTCTCCTTACTTCACCTTTCTATTCATGATGAGGGTTATGATCTTCCGTTGGCAGAGCTTAGCCTCTCTTCCAGTCTTTCCATTGAGCCAGTATCTTTTACCCTACTGAAGATTCCTCGGAGAAGGAAATGGCAACCTGCTTCAGTATTCTTGCCTGGGAAATCTCATGGGCAGAGGAGCCTGGCAAGCCACACAGCCCACGGGGTTGCAAAGAATCAGGACAACTTAGCAACTAAACAACAACAACAAAACCTTATTGAAACTGGTGGGTGGGCCCAACAGAGCTGCTCCTCTGTCCTGGACTGCTAGTTTGGGGGTCTTCTCTCGCTGTAAGCATAGCTGACTCCTATGAGCACATCAGGCTGGCTTACAAGAGCACTCTATCAGCATCCCTTGCCTCTGAGAGCAGTTTCCTCCAACTGAACAGGCACCTCCTGAAAGTCCCATACTGTCTCCTTCAGCTGTGGCCAAGGACAGTCTACCCAGCCCAGCAGCACCTCCCTCCCATCCCTCATCTTTCTCATAAATCAGTCTTACTATTTTCCAGATACATTTTCATTAACAAAGAGATAAATGTGTTTGCAGCATGAGAAAAATCAATAATACAGAATGCATAAATACAAGTTTGCATGTTATAGAAATATTTACATTGGCAATGGAGATAAATACACTTGCAACAAGAGGAGAATCAATATACAGTATGTGTAGAACAGATTTCAACAACTATGAGGTTGCCATCGTCCAGGCCTGATAAATCTCCTCCTTAAGGGGAAGAGGAAGGGGACTTCCCTGGCAGTGCAGACTGCAGCGGGCACAGGTTCCCTCCCTGGTAGGGAACTAAGATCCCAAATGCCAAAATTCAGCCAAAAAGAAAAAGAGAGGCAGACAGAAAGAAAAGGAAGTAATGGAGTGACCCCAAAGTCACAGGAGGGTGAGAAGGCTCATTCTTGTGATCTACAGCTGTCTTAACCACAGCCCACAGAAGCCTCTACCATCATTCCAGAACCCTGTTTTTTCTCTCTCATTTCTGACTCTACAGAAGAGGATGCTGCACCAATCAGCTGGGCGTGCACAGTCAGGCTTCCACAGCCAGCCTCCAGGACCCTGAGCTGTAGCGCTGCCCACTTCCCTGCCCTTCCTGAGTTTCTTCCCCAGGGCACCCCCATGCTTTGGGAGTCTCTGATCCTTCTCCTATGCAGAGATGCCCACTGAGGCTCAGCCACATTTCCCATTCTCTCCACCCCAAACCTGGGTACTTCAAGGTGAACAGGACTTCAGGTAAGGCGAAGACACTCCAAGACGCTTCTCGACCTTGGGCTCTGAAAGGTATCTCAAGGTCTTTAGTCTTTCATTCATATAATGGGAAAAAAATAACCCATTTCCTGAGCATATGTTTCCATCAAGCACTGTTGTAGGTCTAAAGCTACGAGCAGCACAAAGTTCCCCCTCTCATGAAGTCTGCATGGAGGAGGCAGGGAGAGAGAGAAGCACATATATGAACAGCAAACACAAGCACCAACTGTTACGAAATGCTGGGGCCGCAAGCTTTCTGGGAAGGGACTCGGTGCATGTACGCAGGCAATAAGGGCCACACACCACTCTGCTCCATATCCCTTGGTTTTGTGGGAGTTTTTTGGAACACTATGAAAAAATGTTTCAAAAAAGAAAAACAATCAGCCTGCAGGCTGAAGGAAAATAGGCTGCCAGCCAGACGTGGCCCATGGGGGCGTAACCAGCCGACCCCCATTGTCATGTTTCCAGTGATGAAAAGTGCTATGAAGAGCCATAAAGCAGAGGAAGGATTACAGAAAACGATGGAGGAAGTGATTATACGCAGCAGGCGGGGGCTGTTTTAGCCATCGGAGCTGACATCGAGGGCGCCTGTTCCTTCGTTACCTTTTCTTGGGCTGGTCTGTGCTGGTCTGGGAGGAGGTGCAAGGAGAAACTGCTGAGGGCAGGGCTGAGACCTGGAGAAGCTGTGCCTTCTGAGAAGCAGAGACCAGCTCGGAGCTTATCACCGTCTCTTCCCTAGAGACCAGGGATCCTCTGGGCCCCTCTGAGAGGCTGGAGCAGGCAATGCTGGCTATTGCATGGGGCTCCTTGGTGAAAGGCTATGGTCTGAGTGGCTACAGGTCAGTGCCCCAGCTCAGGAAACTGTCAGTTTAACACCAATGAGGACACTCAGTGACCCACCAGGACAGGAGCCGTGTGGCAGGAAAGGCATCCCTGCAGGACGCAGGAGGCCGGGAGAGGGTCTGGGAAGGGGAGGTGGGGGTGGGTGGACTGGGCACTCACTGACGTGCGCTCACTCCCTCCTGCAATCTTCCTCTACATTCTCTTCTCTCTAATCCCATTTCTTTGATTACAATTGAAATTCAAAGATGCCTAAAACATACTAAGAAAAAAAAAAAAACACTTGATGCTTTTGTATACAGTATATTTCCATTCTTGTCAAAAGTAATCATTAAAAATGGGAGTAAACATCAGGACGAAAATAGGAGGAACAGGCATTGAACTGTAGGGAGATTTCCGTTTTTTACAAATGTGTTTCTGTAAAGTTTTCATTTTTTTATGATGCAAAAACATAATAAACATGTGTGATCTGAATAATTTAACAGATCCTCCTGCTGCCAAGTGTCAGTTCTGAGACTTGGAAATCTAGCCATGTGCTATCCTGTGTCCTCCACGTCCACTCACTCTGCCAGCTGCCCCTGCAGCCAAGATCCATTGGAATAGAGGGGCCTCTCGCCTGCCCTTGAACGCAGGCCCTGCAGGCTTTAGGGAACAGGCTCCGAGGGGCTCTGAACCTTCCATCCCCAGAGTAAGACCAACATGCCAGGATTAACCTCATGGGGTTTGAGCCATCCTGGGCATCCAGGGCCCATCAGAACCAAAGTGGGCTGGAGTTTCCTTTATTTGCATACCTTCTGTTTGGATTCTCCCAAGCCCAGGTTCCCTTGGCTGCCAAATCCAACCAGGGTGGCCAGACAAGAGTTTTTGAAAGAAGGGTATATGCCTCTTATGCGCTTCCCACGTATACAAGAAACACCCCAAATCCTCACATGTCCTGAAAGGTCACACACGGTCTGGACCCAAGAGCTTGCTCTCACCGCACAGGCTGCCCTGCCTTCCTGCCTTGGGGCTCGCAGCTGTGTGATACACTCTTCCTTCACATCGCTAATCAGCGCGTTCCCTCAGTGCCATGGGAACATTAGATGTCACCTTCTTCATGAGACCTCTGCTGACAGCCCTCTGTACAACTGCTGTTCAGTCGTTCAGTTGTGTCTGACTCTCTGTGACCCCATGGACTGCAGCACACTAGGCTTCCCTGTCCTTCACTATCTCCTGGAGCTTGCTCAGACTCACACTCATTAACTCAATGATGCCATCCAACCACCTCATCCTCTGTTGCCACCTTCTCCAAATATCACCCTCTTTAAATTATATGATAAAAATTAAGAAATATACATAAGGCTGTTTCATGGCAGTTCTCCCCCTAGAATGGAACTGTCCACTTCATTGCAATATCAACAGTGCCTACATCTGCATGGCCAATCATCCTGGTTTGTACAGAACAGAGGTTTCCTGGGATATAGGACTTTCAGTACTAAAACCAGGGAAGTTCCAGCCAAATTGTGGTAGTTTTCCCCGCCTCTGCCTACAATAGCGCCTGGCATACGGTAGAGGCTCCAATCAACATGGGCTATTATATGCATGAATAATACACTAATGAACTAGCCTTCTTCTCACTTTCCAATCACCTAGGTTGGATATTCTGTTGGAAGGTCTCGGATTATCTTTTCAGCCTAAGCATGGGCCATTCACCTGCAGAGAAGTGAGCACAGCAATAGCCTGGGAGAACTGAATAGAAGAGTGGAAGCCCTAGGCTGGGGGCACAGTTCAGAGCTACAGAGTTAGAGCCAAACCGGGAACAAACTGCCAAGAAGCCCAGGGATCAGCCCAGGCTGCCCACAGGCCTCCTTCTCAGGGTCTTGAAGTTTCAAGATCAAGTTTCCTTGTGGATCACATGGAAATCAGCACTGGCTGAGAGTCTCCTCCAGGGTCTGTGTCCCCAGCAGCTGCTGTCTTCATCCCCAGCTCCCACGTCCCTCCTGCTCGGCGGGATCCCCACCAGGAGCAATTCCACCATACCAAGAACATGGCTGGCTCCCAGCTCTCCATACCAGCAAATATTTGCTGCCACAAATCAATACAAAAGCAGGATGCACCATTAAGCTTTAATATATCAGTGCTAGGGCTCTTAATCCATTATGAGGCTGTCATAAATGTGACTGAAATGCAAATTAGCACAGCAGCCCTCCAGGAGGGTATGAAGGTGCCTTCAGAACCTCTGGCACAGCCTGCGTCCCCTGTGCCCCAGAGACACAGCCTGAGTCTCCTCTCTCCCTGTTGCTTTTTGTTTTCACCCTCCTCGCCTCCCTCTTCTTCTTTCCAAATGTCTGGCCGAGCCCCTCTATCACGTCAGCTTCCCTGGCAGGCAGTCACTTGATTTGCTAGAAGAAAGCTACAATAATGCTAACTTTCAGACACTGAACTGAGACTTCACTGGCACTGCTTCATTTCACCTTGACCACAATTTCATAAAGTTGTTATTATCCCTCCATTTTACAGATGAAGAAATCAAGGCTCAAGGAGATTAAGTAACAGAAGCAGCAAGAAGAGCCATCTCCCCACTCAGGACTGGCTTGATTCCAAACCCAAACCCAAACCCATTTGAATGCCATACCTTGACCACAATTTCATAAAGTTGTTATTATCCCTCCATTTTACAGATGAAGAAATCAAGGCTCAAGGAGATTAAGTAACAGAAGCAGCAAGAAGAGCCATCTCCCCACTCAGGACTGGCTTGATTCCAAACCCAAACCCAAACCCATTTGAATGCCATCCTATAGCAATGTTAAGAAGCCCATAGCTAAGTGGGGAGAATTAGCAAGTAGGCAGGTGATCAAAAATATCATGCAGAACATATTGCTAGAATGAAGCTCAGAGTCATTAGAACAGGGATGACTGGGATGTTGAAGCTATCCCAGCTTGGCGGAAGAGAGACTGAGGGTGGAGATAAGGACACAGGGTTAGGGGGAAAGGTGGGGGTTGAGATTTTAAAAGCGGAAATTGACACAGAAAGGGACTAAAAGGTGAAAAGGTGATCGTATTTTCAAACCATGGATGTCTTGAAAGCAAAAGCTTCTGGGAACTACTAACAGTTTACTGTAAGGGAGCAGAAATGGTAAGTAATTAGGAAGCACTGAGGATAGTGCTTATTTCCTATTATTGAGGAAATAATTACTCACAAAATACGTATAAGCTAATATAATGGACTATGCCAAAGGCTTTGACTATGTGGATCACAGCAAACTGTGGAAAATTCTGAAAGAGATCAGAATACCAGACCACTTGACCTGCCTCTTGATAAATCTGTATGCAGGTCAGGAAGCAACAGTTAGAACTGGACGTGGAACAAAAGACTGGTTTAAAATAGGAAAAGGAGTACGTCAAGGCTGTATATTGTCACCCTGCTTATTTAACTTATACACAGAGTACATCATGAGAAATGCTAGGCTAGAGGAAGCACAAGCTGGAATCAAGACTGCTGGGAGAAATATCAATAACCTCACATATGCACATGATACTACCCTTATAGCAGAAAGTGAAGAGAAACTAAAGAGCCTCTTGATGAAAGTGAAAGAGGAGAGTGAAAATGTTGGCTTAAAGCTCAACATTCAGAAAACGAAGATCATGGCATCTGGTCCCATCACTTCATGGCAGATACATGGGGAAACAGTGGAAACAGTGGCTGACTTTGTTTTTAGGCTCCAAAATCACTGTAGATGGTATTTGCAGTCATGAAATTAAAAGATGCTTACTCCTTGGAAGGAAAGTTATGACCAATCTAGATAGCATATTGAAAAGCAGTAACATTACTTTGCCAACAAAGGTTCGTCTAGTCAAGGCTATGGCTTTTCCAGTGGTCAGGTATGGGTGTGAGAGGTGGACTATAAAGAAAGCTGAGCACTGAAGAATTGATGCTTTTGAACTGTAGTGCTGGAAAAGACTCTTGAGAGGCCCCTGACAGCAAGCAGATCCAACCAGTCCATCCTAAAGGAGATCAGTCCTGAGTGTTCATTGGAAGGACTGATGTTAGAGCTGAAACTTCAATACTTTGGCCACTTGATGCGAAGAATTAACTCATTTGAAAATACCCTGATGCTGGGAAAGATTGAGGGCAGGAGGAGAAGGGGACGAGAGAGGATAAGATAGTTGGATGGCATCACTGACTCAATGGACATGAGTTTGGGCAAACTCCGGGAGTTGGTGATGGACAGGCAGGCCTGGTGTATTGTGGTCCATGGGGCCGCAAGCAGTCAGACAGGATTGAGCAACTGAACTGAACTGAACTGAATATAATGGAATACAAGTCCAAAAATGACAGTGTTCTCTGGACAATTACAGGGTCCGAGTATGTATGAGATGAGCAGTTGGGCATGTCTGTACATGGTCAGGGTGGAGGATACCGAAGACAGCTGTCACGTGTGTTTTAGAAGGCAGGGCTGAGAGGCCGCAGTGAGGCCATGTGCTTGCATGCAAGTGTGCACGCGTGTCTACACATGTGTGTTCAGGGCCTGGGAATGTGCATGCGTGAGGCTTCCCTGATGACATAGTGGTAAAGAATCTGTCTGCCAATGCAGGAGATGCAGGTTCAATCCTTGGGTCGGGAATATCCCCTGGAGAAGGAAATAGCAACCCAGTCCAGTATTCTCGCCTGGAAAATTCCACGGACAGAGGCCTGGCGAGTTACAGTCCATGGAGTCTCAAAAGTCAAATGCAACCTAAAGACTAAACAGTAACATGAAATGTGCAGTCATGTACAAGGAAGACCCCCCCAAGACAGAAGGAAGACAGGAAAGGGCGAGAAGGTATGACCGGAGGGCTGGGAGACTCAGGAGATGCCACTTGCTATGACAAGTGTCACACAGCAGCCGGGGAATGGCGACCTCACAGGAGGAAGATGAGGATGACAAGGAAAGTAACCGAAGCAGCTCCTGCAGGATCACAGCACGTGAGACCCCGTGCCCACTCGAGCACACCGACGGGCCTGGGTGGTCAGCACTCCTCGTGCAAGAAAATGGAGACGCGGGCCTTTCCCACGTGGGAAAACCGGAGAGGAAACACTAGCTCACGTGAGTCTGCTATTGCACACAAACCCAGCTGCAATTAACCACGAAGCGACAAGATACTAGTCATTCTGCATCAGTCTGTAGAATGATCACTTTAACAAGGCTATGAACCTGATGAAGAGGTTGAGGAAGGGAGCTGGGAGGACAAAGGAATTACATGTTCTGATATTGATGAGGCTTGCTTAGTTGAGGGATGAATGAGGCTCCACTTCGTGCCAAGTGCTGTGTGAGAGCTGACTCATTTCATCTTTGGAATCATCCATTGTGATAAGTTATTTGACCCCTTCCTAGAGGAGGAAATGATGAGGTTTTTTGGGCTGATCCCATTCCAGGGCCAGGTTGAGCTTGCTGGTCTGTCTGATGCTGAGCTTCCCCAGGCCTGTAGCTCTGAGATACCTGAGAGCTCCTCCCAAATCAGCTCTGCCTGCAGATGACGTCCCTGCTGGGCACCATTCAGTTACAGCTGGTTCTCCTGAACAAAAGGCTCTTCTAGCTCCATTAGCAATGCCAAGTGCCAGCCACACCACCCAGAGACCCACGAGCCAAATGACCCCGACCTGGCACTCTCTCTGGCTGGTGACAGACCGTCTGCTTCACTCCCCAGGTGGATGCCATTAGAAGCCACCTGTGCCGGTTCAGAGGAACAGCGCCCACAGCTGCAGCACTGGGACACTGGCAGAACTCCGCCGGGCTCTACGCCTTGTTCTCTAGGATAATCATTCATCCCAGTAACGTCTTAGGGTTTGGGCAAGATACTCGGGACAAATCTGCCAGCGTCCAACATGAGACTATGGGATGGGAGCAAAGCACCCAGCTGGGGAACACTAGATAACGCACCAAGGAGAAATTCTAGAATTCTGTGGTTTCTACAGGCTGGTGGGCAAAGAGAAGGATGCTGGCACTTAGGGAGGCACCCAAGTGCATGCACCCCTTCCTGGTGCTATCTCCTCTTTCACTGGCTCCTCCTAGTCCCGGGAGGAAGTCCTCTCAGTCCTCTCTCGCAGGACTCTGAAAGGTGAACTAACTTCCCTAAGAATTAAAGACTCACACCAACTTACCCATGGTCACACGGCATCAGCACTAGAGCTGAGTATGTACATTTGCCTGTTCAGGCTGCAAAGCCTGCCTCTACACCTTGCCTGATGCCTCCTGAGAAAGGGGAGCAAATTAGGTGAAGCAGCATGGGCCAGTTTGGTGCTATCATATAACCTGGGAGTCTGGGGCCTGGGTTCTGGGTCTTGCCCAGAGGACATGGAAGCTCCCTGCTCTGAGGAGGCACCCTTACTGGTGTGACTCCACAGAGCAGCAGTCCAGGGCTTCAGTGCGGTTGTTAGACTGTGGTTGTATCACGCTGCCCTGCTAGCTCTGTGACCCTGGATAAGATGCTCAACTTCTCTGTGCATTGGTTTCCTCATCTGTGCAGCAGAGGTACTCACAGGACTGAGTGGACTCAGGCAAAGCCCTGAGATGGTGCTGACCCCGGGAGAAAAGCAATGCTTGCCTCAGTTTACCCAACTGTTGTGGCTGCTTAGTGGCTAAATCATGTCCAACTCTTTGGCAACCCCATGGACTGCAGACCCTCTCTCCTGGGCTGTAGGTTCCTCTCTCTGTGGGATTTTCCAGGCAAGAATCCTGGAGTGGGTTTCCATTTCCTTCTCTAGGGGATCTTCCTGACCCAGGGATCGAACCTGCATCCACTGCATTGGCGAGTGGATTCTTTACCACTGAGCCACCTGGGAAGCCCCAGTTACTCAATTATTCTATATGAAATCAGGCTGTGTCATGATTATAAACTGTCATCCTCAGAACAGGTTTGTGATAAGTTATTGACCCCTTCCTAGAGGAGGAAATGATGAGGTTTTTTGGGCTGATCCCATTCCAGGGCCAGGTTGAGCTTGCTGGTCTGTCTGATGCTGAGCTTCCCCAGGCCTGTAGCTCTGAGATACCTGAGAGCTCCTCCCAAATCAGCTCTGCCTGCAGATGACGTCCCTGCTGGGCACCATTCAGTTACAGCTGGTTCTCCTGAACAAAAGGCTCTTCTAGCTCCATTAGCAATGCCAAGTGCCAGCCACACCACCCAGAGACCCACGAGCCAAATGACCCCGACCTGGCACTCTCTCTGGCTGGTGACAGACCGTCTGCTTCACTCCCCAGGTGGATGCCATTAGAAGCCACCTGTGCCGGTTCAGAGGAACAGCGCCCACAGCTGCAGCACTGGGACACTGGCAGAACTCCGCCGGGCTCTACGCCTTGTTCTCTAGGATAATCATTCATCCCAGTAACGTCTTAGGGTTTGGGCAAGATACTCGGGACAAATCTGCCAGCGTCCAACATGAGACTATGGGATGGGAGCAAAGCACCCAGCTGGGGAACACTAGATAACGCACCAAGGAGAAATTCTAGAATTCTGTGGTTTCTACAGGCTGGTGGGCAAAGAGAAGGATGCTGGCACTTAGGGAGGCACCCAAGTGCATGCACCCCTTCCTGGTGCTATCTCCTCTTTCACTGGCTCCTCCTAGTCCCGGGAGGAAGTCCTCTCAGTCCTCTCTCGCAGGACTCTGAAAGGTGAACTAACTTCCCTAAGAATTAAAGACTCACACCAACTTACCCATGGTCACACGGCATCAGCACTAGAGCTGAGTATGTACATTTGCCTGTTCAGGCTGCAAAGCCTGCCTCTACACCTTGCCTGATGCCTCCTGAGAAAGGGGAGCAAATTAGGTGAAGCAGCATGGGCCAGTTTGGTGCTATCATATAACCTGGGAGTCTGGGGCCTGGGTTCTGGGTCTTGCCCAGAGGACATGGAAGCTCCCTGCTCTGAGGAGGCACCCTTACTGGTGTGACTCCACGAGCAGCAGTCCAGGGCTTCAGTGCGGTTGTTAGACTGTGGTTGTATCACGCTGCCCTGCTAGCTCTGTGACCCTGGATAAGATGCTCAACTTCTCTGTGCATTGGTTTCCTCATCTGTGCAGCAGAGGTACTCACAGGACTGAGTGGACTCAGGCAAAGCCCTGAGATGGTGCTGACCCCGGGAGAAAAGCAATGCTTGCCTCAGTTTACCCAACTGTTGTGGCTGCTTAGTGGCTAAATCATGTCCAACTCTTTGGCAACCCCATGGACTGCAGACCCTCTCTCCTGGGCTGTAGGTTCCTCTCTCTGTGGGATTTTCCAGGCAAGAATCCTGGAGTGGGTTTCCATTTCCTTCTCTAGGGGATCTTCCTGACCCAGGGATCGAACCTGCATCCACTGCATTGGCGAGTGGATTCTTTACCACTGAGCCACCTGGGAAGCCCCAGTTACTCAATTATTCTATATGAAATCAGGCTGTGTCATGATTATAAACTGTCATCCTCAGAACAGGTCCAGGAGTGGCTGGTTTAGCTAGCATGATGTTTGTGTTGAATTTGAATGTGGGTGTGTGTATGTGTGTGTTTTAAAATTTAATCGCAGGATGATTGCTTTGCAGAATTTTGTGGTTTTCTGTCATACACCAACAAGAACCAGCCATAGGGTCACCATGCCCCCAACTTCCCGCTCCTCCGTCCCGTAATGAGGACATGGGACTGCTAGGTCGTCACATGCTCCGGTGGTCTCCTTGCTCTTAGACCCACCTGGACACTCTCTGACTTGCTCTGTAAACAGCTATGATTGAAACCCACGGACAAGACGATATCTTAGGTCTCCCCGACTCTGACGTTTCATCAACCTGTGGCCTGGGCTGGAACTCAAAACTTTACCTAACTTAAGATTCTCTCTTCTGACAAAGTAGCGGCACCATGGACTGTTTTCTCTGAAACATGGGCATTTTGTCTGAAACTGCATTCTCATTTTGCAGTGTCTATAGGATTCAGGACTACCATGGGGAGAAGCCACAAAGAGGCTTCTAGCAATTAAAAATCCAGTTTGACTGGATGCCAGAAGCTTTGCTCCTGTGGGAAGCTGTCAGCCACCTTCCCAGAAGCAGGGACCTTGGGAGTTGGTCTCCAAGTCACATCAAGGCTGCGGCCAGAACCTGCTCAATGGAGCAAAGCAAACTAACCACCTCCAATGCCATTCACTGAGGTCTCTGTGGACTTCCCTGACTCTTAGCAGAAGAATATTGTCCCACGGTGCCCTGGGATAAAAGAAAAGGCACAAAAACCAGCCAAAGACCCAAAGGGAACCCAAGTCCTTCCTCAATGGAACAGGGAGAGTCGATGGTGAATTTTAGGAGGATGCTGGCTGTCATCTTCAAGAGAGAAAGCATTTCATGGGAACACTCAAAGGACTGTGTTGTTCAAAGCTGGGGCGCCCTGTGCCTGCCACCCCTCCAGATTTCTATGTCTGCCAAAATCAAGGCTCTGTCTGAAATGTTCTCCTCCTGCCACGTTCAGAAGCTATCCGCGTTCACAGCTACCTCCTGCATCTCCTGGGAGTCAGACCCTACAGTTCCAGGGTCAGGCTGTGCCAAGATCTCTATGCCCAGATCACCAGCGTCACTCAGGAGACACGGCACCTCCATTTGGTTGAATGGATGAATGAAGTCTAAGCACATGTCTCTGCTGCCACAACCACGCCTCTCTCTCCTTCTATTCCAGATACACTGATCAGGTAAACAAGAGGATTCTTGCACCTCTCTCTATAGGCATTTCTGAAAACATCCTCCATGGATCTGATCATCCAGGCTGGAAGGGGCAAAGGGAGAAGGACTGAAAGGACACTGGCATGAGGAGAGGTAGGAGAGGGCTCGGATGCAAGGATGAGGGGCTTCACAAGCCAAGCAATGGTGTGAAAAGACCAGTGATTGAGCAGAGGGAAAAGCCGGTCATCCTGCGGAGCCCCAGCTCTCTCCCAGCCCCACACACTGTTGCCCAATATTTCCCCAAATCTCCTCCCTCCCCATACACCCAATGCAATCTCCTAAACCACTGGACTGGTCCCGAGGAAGAGGGCACATCTTCCTGTGCCCGTGTGGAGCCCTGGGCAGTACTGTTCTGTGGTCGGGCCTGGTGGGGAAGCTGGGCTGAGCAGACAGAGCTGAACCTTGCACTGTGGGCAGCCTGCTCCCTGCTAGACCCGGTGACGAGGTTCTGAGCAGGAGGCTGTGATGAGTTCTGACCATGATGCTGTCTGGACAAAACTTCCTGGCTTCCCATTCTCAGAACCAAGTGACGCCTTATAAACATGACTCTGTGCTTTGTGGGACCATGTCCACCTAGTCCTCAGCCACCATCCCTACATTTTATGTTCCCAAAGTAGGTTCTCAAGCCCACCCCATTTTCCTTCACTTCTAATCCTGTTTGCCACATAAAACACTTCTTCTGAAACACACAGGTACCTTCTCATATTCTGGGTCTTGGGTTATATATCACTACATCCAGGCTTCAGTCTAAGACATCCCCTTCACATCACAGGTTGAATGGTGCCCCCTGCCTCCAAATAGATATTCTGGAGTCATAATTCCCAGCACCTTGGAATATAGCCTTACGTGGAGACAGGGTCTTTGCAGCCGTAACCAAGTTAAATGAGGTCATTAGAGGGAGTCCCAATCCAATGGTTTCCTTGGTGGCTCAGTGGTAAAGAATCTATCTGCCAATGCAAGAGATGCAGGTTCGACCCCTGGGTTTGGAAGATCCCCTGGAGAAGAAAATGGCAATCCACTCCAGTCTTCATGCCTGGAGAATCCCATGGACAGAGAAGCCTGGCGGACTACAGTCCACGGGGCTGCAAAGAGTCAGACACAACTAACTTAACTCAACAACAACCTAACTCAATATGACTGGTATCCTTATAAAAAGGGGAAATTTGGACACAGAAGGTCACACACACGAGCGGATACCATGCGGAAATGAAGCAGACATCAGAGCAGTGCATCCGCAAGCCAAGAAATGGAAAAGATTCCAACAAACCACCAGAAACAAGGAGAGACACCCGAACAGACCCCCCACAGTCCTCAGAAGGGACCACTTCCACCATCGCCTTGATCTTGGACTTCTAGCCTCCAGAACTGTGAAGACAAAAAAAAATCTCTGCTGTTTAAGCCACCCAGCTCATAGCACTTTGTTATGGCAGCCCCAAGACACTAACAAACCTCCTCTCCATATGCTCTGACAATCACCACCCTTCCTATCATAGCACCTGTCCCATCATCCTGAGTCCCTGGTCTGCCTGCTCCTCTGAATTGCCAACTGCCACTCCATGAAGGTGGAGACCACGTGTCTATCACTCAGATGTTTAATTTCCAGAGCTTAACACAGTACCAGGCACATAATAGGAATAAATGAGCTCTCTGGTGCAGGAATTTATGAAGCAACAAATGAGTGAAGAACGGAGCGAATAAATGACTTAATAGGTGAGTGATTGAAGAAATGATTGCATGAATGAAGAGGACGATCTCTGGTTATGGGCAACTCTTGCAAAACGGTGGTTGTGTCAATAACGTGGCGATATTACTACAGTACTGTTACTCCACCAATGCCCAGCCCAGTCTGGGTACCAAATATGCTCAATGGCTGCCAGGTGGATGAATAAACGCATCAATTAACCTATGAGGAGACAAAATGTAGAAGGCAGTTTCCTCTGTGAGTTCATTCCTGGTGTCACATTCATTGAGATGAACTTAACCACATGGAATAGTCACTTGAATTTGACTTGACAGAGGTCAGTTCTCAGTAAGGAGCTCCTAACAGGAAGTCAAGGACCAGAGTCTGAGAGCCCGCATGAAAAAGCCTCCAGCAAGAGGAATCGTACTGTTTAAAGAACACCTACTATGTGTCAAGCACCTGTCAAATCCCCAGGAAACTCAAGACAATTAAGTATGAACATCTCAATCTTCCTCTGAAGAAGCCAAGGCGTATGAAATAGGGGATTTATCTGCAGTCTGGCAGCCAGTAGGGGTGTGAGTAAAGATTTCCTCCTAGAGGTATCCGCTAACTTCAAAATGTTCTTCCCTTGGAATAAAAGATTACGTTGAGGCTGTTCTTAGACTTGGGCTTCCCAGGGGGCTCAGAGGTAAAGAATCCACCTGCCAGTGCAGGAGACCTGGGTTTGATCCCTGGGTCAGGAAGATCTCCTGGAGGAGTAAATGGCAACCCACTCCAGTATTCTTGCTGAGATAATCCCGTGGACAGAGTAGCCTGGCAGGTTATAGTCCACTGGGTCCCGAAGAGTCAGACACAACTGAGCATGCACTCGTGCTGATGCAGACTCACAATCTATGTTTTCAGTTTTTAATTTCTTGTAATGTCTGAATGTATTCATGTTTATCATCCTGCATGGCCTGATGAATCATTTTCAAGTCCCAGCCAAACTTAACTGTGCCTGGGGACCCAAGGGATAAGCTCTGTCTCTTTGCTTAGAATTGAGCTTGAAGCTACAGCCTTGGGTATCTTGGAGATGGTGGTGGCAGAGATAAAAGACTCTGAGGTTTCATTTCCCCAGAGGAAATGAAAATCAGGAGGGCACAACAGGTCTCCTCTCAGCTTGAAGACTTTCACTTTTTTAGCATAAATATCCTTTTAAATGATGTACACCAGTGAAAAGCTTTGGCTTTGGTTCAAACAAGCTTACGTTTGAATCCAGTTCCAGCTACCCACCAGTTGTGTGGACTGGTTCTCTGCCTCAGTTTCCTCATCTGTAATAAAAGTTCAACAGGGTAACAATTAAATGATAAAATTAATGTAAAGCACTTCGGCAACTTCTAGAACATACCTAAACTTTTTAACTCTTTCTCCAATAAATAATATGCATCAATGTTATCATTATCATTATCATTATCACTATCATTATTATTATTTGGTGTTGCTGTGGAAGTAATTTCCCTTACAGAGTAAGAGGAATGTGTGATTGATACTCAGGAGACTCCTCTCTTGGGCCCATACACTACAGTTTCCCTTCCATACAATCAAAGCCCTCAATGGGTTTCTCTTGTGGCTCAGCTGGTAAAGAATCTGCCTGCAATGCCGGAGACCTGGGTTTGATCCCTGGATTGGGAAGAGTCCCTGGAGAAGGGAAAGGCTACTCATTCCAGTATTCTGGCCTGGAGAATCCCATGGACTGTACAGTCCTTGGGGTTGCAAAGAGTTGGACATGACTGAGAGACTTTCACTTCACAAGGCCCTCCAGCACCAGGGTCACACCTGGGCTATAACCCAAGACAGGCACTCACAGCCCTGGGCTCAGGATGAAGAACATCAAAAACATCAACATACAGATCCAGAGGCCTCTAAAGAAAACCCCTGTTCCACATTGCCACTTTCTCCCGCTTTGTCTCATGATCACAAAGGGTTAACATGGTGATGAAAGCATGAAATCTTAGTTCTTATTATATTAATTAAAGTGAAAACTGCAGATGGTGTTTAATAACAATTTAGTCCCAGCAGGTTCCAGGCACTTTACCTAAATCAAACATATCATAAAGTTGGCATGAGAGTCACAGTGCCTGGCCTTGCCACATCTGGCCAGGGACACGTCCTCACCTAGAATGAAAGGAACAAACCATCTCTATTACTTATGCAGATGTGGCCTTAAATGGCTTGACAGTCAGATTCCACCCCACCACCTTCTGGAGCCAAAAATAAAGGAGTATTGATTGCAAAGATTAATAACGGAGCTCAAGAAGGAAAATGGTGCAAAACACCTTTTTCTCTCCCTTCGTGATATAAATGCCTGCCACCCCTGCAACCTAATTTTGTCACCCAGCACACGGGAGTGTATTAATTAAAGTGACACCAAGGACAGGAAAATCTGAGCTCTTGGGTGATGACTGGAAATACATAAATATGCATCTCCAGGCTGTCTCGAGAAGAGAGGCACGTTGCCAGGCAAGATCAGCATAATTCCACCAAGGGGAGGGGGGAGAGGAGTGCACACAGCTTACCCTGGAGGTCACGGCTGTGGTTTTTGCAAATAGCTCCCCAAACCAGACAGAGAAACTAGACCAACAGCGACAGCTGCTAGCGCACATCTTCTGTAGAAAACTAGGCCATCACTTTTGTAAATGTCTCCTGATATGGCCTGCAAATTTAGCTCAGACGCTAAAGACTCTCCCTGTCAATGCAGGAGATCCAGGTTTGATTCCTAGGTTGGGAAAATGTCCCGGACAAGGGAATGGCAACCCACTCCAATATTCTTGCCTGGAAAGTTCCATGGACAGAGGAACCTGGTGGGCTAAAAGTCAGTCCATGGGGCTGCAAGGAGTCCGTCGTGACTGTCTGAGTAATACACACCTGATATGGCCGGGGGAGTAGCTCATATTTAATGGGAAAATTATGCGCTCAATTTTCATAAGATACTGACACAGACAGGCATCATTCTGGATGAAGAAACTGAGGCTCAGGATGGCTAGTCTATGGCTCAGCAGAATTCAAGACCATGCTTGATTTAAATCACTGCCTTGCACTGTTTTGATCAAATGGGAGGCACCTGAGGCCAAGGAATAAAGAGAAGACTCTGTCCAGGGGACCAGTCCTGTGATAGCCCTTCTGACTGGACATCCCTCCAGGTCAAAGCTTCCTTCTGCAAGCCCAAGGCCTGTAGCCGCCCCTCCCAACAGCAGAGGTTGCACTAAGACTTAGACTTCATAGCCAGGGAAGCCCTTCTCCCTAGAGAGCGGCTGGTACCAGCAACTCTCTATGGAAAAGAACTAGAGTTAGCTGGGGTTAACTTGTAAGGTATTAGAAGATGAGACTGGAGGATGACGGTAGAGCCTCCATGTTTACACTGCTTTATTTAGGTCAATTTCACTGTAGTCAGTAAACCAGTTTTAACAGCCAATGGTGCTGTGTGTCCTGATTTCAGATACTATAGGAAGTGGGACCTTACCTCATCCTGAGCTCCCTCACTGTCATTACCTGTTAGGCGTCTCCACCTGGACATCCATAAGCATCTAATACTTATCTGGTCTCAACTGCTCCTCCGCTGCACACCTCATGTCAGGTCAGGCATCACCAGGCATCTGAGCCCTGAAGCCAGACCTGGCTTGCCCTGCATCCTCATTTCAGCTTCTCTCCCATCTGTCATATCCCAACAGGCATGATCAAGTTGACCTCCTCGATCTTTCTCAGACTTCCCTCCCCCTCCAACAGCACTGCTGCCCTAGTTCAGGAAAATACAGAGCACGTTCACTGGGCTGTAAGAAGAGAACTAAGCAGAAGCGGAGAGGAGCAGACAGACTCAGCTTAGCTAGTCTCATTAAGAGCAGGAAAGCAGAGCACATTCCACCCCAGCATCCTTCCGTGACCCCCATGTCACAGGGGTAGGAATTCTGACATATAACACTTTTTCTTTAATCAAAGTCTTGTATTATATATCTCATATTAGCTTGCTTCTTCCCCTAGTAAGCTGTTATTTTTTAAAAAAAGGAAGAAAAGCAAATAAGAGGAGATTATTAGTGAGTGGTTACTATGTATAGAGTGCTGTTTTGAGTATCTGTAGAATGACTCTTTCAGGTAGGGGTTATTATTAGTCTCAATCTGCAGTTACCTAAGTTACCCAAAGTCATTCCTCCATTAAATATTGGGTCCCCAGCGTGAGTTCAAGCAATCTGGCTCCCTAGCTTGCATTCCTTCCAGGCTTTAAGTGCCTTGAAAACATTCCACACGTCAGCCTTCTTCCCCAGTAGGTCTTAGAACTGAGTGTAGTGCCTGGAGCATAGAAGTGATCGATCAAGAACTGGTGAGCGGATGAGCCCAGATGGTCCCGTGGCAGAGTGTGCCATCACTGGAGGCCCTGATAACGGTTCCGAAACACTCTGCTCCTAACTCCACTCTCTGATGTGGCTTCCCTGTCCTGCCAGAAATGGCACCTCCTCCTTCCTCACCTCTCCATCCACTCAGGTTGAACCAGCGCTCTCCCCGGGAGGGCACTCACCATCCCCACAGTCTCCCAAGCAACAGGCAAGGGCCAGCTGTCCAGAAATCACACACATCTCACCAGCCACGTTCCCCACCCATCCCCGCCATGTTCAGAGGAAAAGCCTGTGCCAACCTGCTGTTGTTTTGACCATTACTGCTATGATATAAAGCACATTAGCCACATGAGGGCATCAAGCACACGTCCACATCCCACAGCTTGTCAGACATGGGAGTCAGGAAGGTTCTGACAAAGAAGCACCAAGAGGAATCCTAAAGAGAGAAATGGACCACCAGCCCTGTCCTTCTCAGACAAAGCAGAGAGGGGAGTAGGAGACAGCAGTGCACAAAGGGATCAGGCGCCCTGCCGGGTATGAGCAACAGGCTGTATAGCTCTGGTGTGTGTGTGTGTGTGTGTGCATGTGTGTGTGTGTCCGTGTGTGTGTGGTGTGTGCATGTGTATCTGTGTGTGTCTACCTGTGTGGCCACCTCTGGGTGGATGTGTGTGAGCTGATGTGTGTCCTCCAGGTGTGAAGCTCTGCAGTGGATGGAAGAAGATGTGTCTGTTCTTGACCCTAATCTGAAGCCTGCTTTGCTTAGTGGGCTGGGCCAAGAGAAGCCACTTCTGAGATCCCCTACAGAAACTACTGTGTCAGACCAGGCTTAGGGCTAAGTTACTGATAAGCCTGCAAACTCTTGGGGTGGGAAGAAACTTCAGAAATCTTGTAAAATTCCCCTATTGTATAACTGAAGTGAGGTGCAGGAAGGACACTTTCCCAAGGACACACAGCTGGTTAAGTTTGCCAGGACACTGCACAGCACCTGCGGGGCTGCCACACAAACGGCTGTTGCTTAAAGGTAGACTTTGTCCCACGTTTCAGCAGTGGAGGAGGATAAGGCTCCTAAAGAAAGGCCACCAATATTCACACTCAATGTGGCACATTCAGGTCTCATTGGCCAGTGTCTTGTCAAGTGCTCAGGACTCTTCTTGAGAACACAGAAGCTGAGTCACGACAATGGAGCATGGTCTAAGGGGTTCAGGGCTCGAGAGGCCGGAAGAAAAGAGGTAGCCCCGAGGACACGCGGATAGCCACTGTGGATCTGCACGGATGAAGCTGGGTGTCTGGAGAGCATCATCCAAGGTAGGAAGCCTCCTGATTACCCCGAAAATGACACACGCTTAATCGCAGGGTTCTGCACTCCAGCCCGACTTGCGTGTGACCCTAGCCAGCGCAGCTTCTTGCCCCTGGTCAACACGTATTCCATGGCCGTGGCCCGAAGCCCGGGCACTATCCTCTCCTATGGCTATAGGCGGGGCCGTGGGGTGAAGTGAAGGATGGGATGAAGTAGAGGTGGAGGATGATGGGAGATCTACTGACGGAGGACCCCACGTGCTACGCACTATGCCGAGCCCTTTGCTGATGCAATCTCTTTTCACAATCACAGCACTTTTCGGAAGTCAGTGCTGTCTCGTGGAGGAGGGAACTGGGCTACTGAGAAGACTCTCAGTGCTTCTCTTGAGGACATGAGGAAAGGCACGAAAGGCAAATGATTTCCATTATGGTCCAGCTGGTCGTGGACTATAAAAAGCAAAACACATCCACAGACAACAGTGCTCACACTTTTCTAAGCCTCCAGCTTCACCCTCCATACCCCTAACCCTCTGGTATGGCTCCTGACCCAGGTTTCTTCCTGCATTTCCAATGTGACCAACTAGCCTTACCCCTCATTGCATCCTGCCTCAGTCCTCTTGGTAGGTCCTGAGGACCTTGGTAGATCCATGAACCCAGTTTTGATTCATGCTTAGATCAAGTTGCCAAAGGTAGGAATGCCATCTCGCCCTCCTAGAACTCACTCTGCGGCATTTCAGCTTACACCGAGAGACATTGTGTCATAAAAAATAGATTATGTTTCCTGTAAAAATGTGATGAAATATTTTTATCAAGTTAGCTTATTGAATTCTCTTTCTCATCTTCTTTTAGGAAATAAATATTAAAAAAAAAACCCAAAAAACAAAATTCATTAGTAGAAAACATTGAGGAAATGTTGAACACTGTGGCTCTCTCCTGGAGATTTATGAAGCATGATAACACAGTAAAGACTCTGAGAAGTCCTCTAAAAGAAAACTTTTAACTTTATTTAGCACAGATTGTTCTATCTTAGGAAAATAGGATCACTGTGATTCACTTTGGGAATGTTGGTGCATAGACTATCCAAGGACCTGAGGGTGTAGAATGGGCATCAAATGCTGAGTCAGCACTGAGTCTTGTATCAGAAACAGGGCATTCAGGACTTTTTTTCTCCTTTAAAGCCCTTGTATTTCTGTCTTGAATAATTTACTGAAAGAACACTGCTCCTCAAGAAAGACAAACTACTAAGGATGACACCTCCAAAAAAGAGCTAAAAACAGTGTCAGAAGTTTAAAAGGCGAGCGAGGCACAAAATAACATAAAGATGCAGTCTTTGGGGTCTAAAGACAAAATTGTGGACAGCTGAGAACATGAAGTGGCAGCCCACTCCAGTGTTCTTGCCTGGAGGATCCCAGGGACAGTGGAGCCTGGTGGGCTGCCATCTTTGGGGTGGCACAGAGTCAGACACGACTGAAGCGACTCAGCAGCAGCAACAGACAGCATGGAAAGCCCATGTGAATCCCCCGCGACTTCACCTTCTGCTCCCATCGGTCAGTGGAGTCTCCCATCTTGCTTAATTAGCAGACCCTACAGACCACCAGCTCCAAGAAACTGCCTTCTCTCTTTGTGCCCATATTGCTAATGCACCGTTTTGCCTTTTCTCTTCCATCTCTGATTGCAAGTCCTCGGTCATCTTCTCCATCTCTTCCACCTCATCTCACCCACTTACAGATGGTTTGCTGCCTCTCCCTTATCCCTCAAGCCCTCTCATTCCCACAGGGTTATAGCCAGTGCCTCCATGATGCCAACACAGGGTCCTTGCACTCCAAGAACTCACTCCATCGCTCAAACTTCTTTCAAAATCAGCTCTTCCTCTTGACTTCTCTATTTCCTCTGAGGATGCTGTCATCCTTTCAATCCGCCAAACATGAATTCTTACCGCTATTTACGAATCCTTTCCTTTTCTATAATTGTCATATTTAATCAATAAAATCCTACTGCCAACCCACTTTTTCGTTCACTCCTGCTGCTGCCCTTGAAATTCAGTTTCTTTCTCAGTTACCCAGTTATTGTAGCATTTCATTTCAAACCTCCACTCTCCCAAGCTCTCTCTGCATGAGTCTAGCTACAAACTTCTCTGAATGCTCTTAATCTATAAAACCATTTTTTAAGCCTGACGTATGCTAAGAATGGCTACTCCTCTTTCCAACATCTCTGTCTATCCTGCTTGACGAGGTTTCCTTCCTGCTTCCTTTTGTGATCCTTCCACACTGTACGTGTGAGTTAATCCTTTTCTCTAGCTCTTATGTCCCAGCAGTTACCATGCTCTGGGCAAGTCTGATCTCCCCCTATATTTACCTAGAGGAAAACGTCAACCTTTTCTCTGTTTGGTTCTAGATGTCCCTGCAGGCTTTTCTAGAAAGCCTCCCACAGGCCAGGTACCCAGGAAATGGTTATTAAGTAGAAATCAAATAGAAGAGTTTTAGCATATTCTGGTGCACAGCTCAAGAAATATAAATTATAGAAGTCCTATCCCACAGATTTATGGTTTATCAAAGCTTATATGTTATATCTCAGAAGACATTTCATAATTCTCCTGGAATCAGCACACTGATTGATCAAGGTAACTATCTTTTGAAATCAACCGCAGTTATTTTTCCTCATTTTAAAAATGGGGAAATAGGATTCTGAGAGGTTAAGGGTTACTCCGAATCACAGAGCTAGCACTGTATGAAACCTTATCACCTATCCTTTTTGCTATACCAGATATCACCAAAGAAGTGAGGCGTGGACACTGAGATTGTGTGTGTGTGTGTGTGTGTGAGCGTGTGCACACGTGCACATTCAGTCGTGTCTTGCTCTTTGTGATCCTCTGGACTAAGTGCCACATCAATCTATCCACAGCAGAGACAAATGCATTTTCTGCCATGACCTAGTCAATGTACGTCCATGGGAAGCTCACTCATTATTAATGCAAGTTATAACCAATGACATACTAGATACTTCATCCCAAAAGGGGATAGATGTAGGGACAAACTCTGTTCATGGAACTTAGACATGCAGAATCACTCTGCTTGAATTGCTGATATATTCCATCGGAGTTTATTGAAAGTTCTGTCTTAAAGCTCATTTCAAGATTCATGTTCAATGATCTATCAATGGTTTTACAGCTGTTTCAGAGGAGATAAGAAACCGTCCATCAGGCTCAATGCTGCTGTTTTGTGTCATTTCCTCTTAGGAAAACTGTCCAGAAAAAAAGAAACATATCTCAGGGGAGGAAAGTTTTCAGAAATTGTTCACACTACGAGAGGGCTCAGAAGGGATCTAACGTCAGGGTCAACCCTGAGGCAGCACATACATGAGAGCTGTGGCAAGCAGGGCGTGGTGAGGCACATTAGGGTTTGCAACTGACCAGCATCGACAGTTTGGAATGTAAATATCTTCCTCCTCCGTCTCTTCCCTTCTGCTCCAGTTTCTCCCAGGTTAGAGACAATGAAGAACTCAAGCTGGAGCTAAATCGTGCAGAAGGAGCTTGACCTTAGAGGAAGGATGCATGATGAATGGTGGGAGCAGGGAGGCTGCTTTGAGGAATCACACTGTTGACATGCGTGTCACTTAGGGGCTCCCTGGACCAGTCCTGCAGACTATGGCTCAAGATCCTTATGGGAGATGTCTCAGCAAACGACAAAGGAAGCTAATTAAAACATGCTTATGGTGGAAAATCAATCCCCTCTCTCTTTCCGTCTTTATCTCTCCTCAAACAGAGGGAGGTCATAAACACAATGAAGTCAGCACTTGAACTTCAGGAATAAGAAGAAGAACGCCCTCTCACTGTCCAGCAGGACCCCTGGTATAAAAATGCTGTAGAATCTGGTATGACGTTAATCGGTCAAGGCGAAAGTGGATGCATCAGCTTTGGGTATGCATAAGTGGGACACCATTGGTCCTTGGTCTCAGAGGCAAAGTCAGAGGCCAAGGATGGAGTCTGTATCAGGGGTCCACAGGCTGGTGTTATGAACATTTCAGGCAGCCTACAAGGACTGGGAGCTTTAGAGGAAGCGGTAATTAGGAACTGAAGGTGCCCAGTTAGGCCCCAAGTTTAGAATCCTGGGCTTGGTCAAAGAGCAATTGGCAAATTCTGTCTCCTGCCCTGACCCTCCCCAGGTAGTTTTTCACTACAAGGGCTATGCAATGACCCTGGGGCAGCCATAGCAGGAAGGTTTTCATAGCAGTGAAAAACACAGGTGTAATCTGAGTCCCTGTTTGCGGAAGGGAGGTCAGCCAGATCCTCATGGTATACTATTGGTGCCTTGCCTAGATCCCTTTTTGCAAGGATGTACACATCCTTGTGAGTGTTGATGCTAACAGCACAGGAGCTTTGCCCTCTGGATGGGAGCTCTCACCCCTAGAGATTACCCTGTCCTAGCTCCACTGCAGGGCACAGCTCACAGCCAACAGTTGAATGATGTGAGGCTGAAACAGGCCAGCCTTTCACCTGAGGATAAGACCATCTCTGTAGAGCAGCTCACACATTAGAGCCCTCATAGTAGTCTAGAGCTAGTTTCCAGCTGATATGACATCCTCTCTTAGCAATTTTCCCTGCCCATCTCTATTTCTCTCTTCTCTTGAGATTCTTCCCTCTCACCCCTAAGCCTCTAAAACTTTTGTGGAACACTCCTTGGCTCAGACTCTGGTTCTAGGGATCCCAACTTCAGGCAGGAGGCCTGGAGCTTGGGGATGAAACACATCATAACGAAGATGCAGACTTCAATGAGCTTCTCCCAGCCCCAGGCTGGCAGGCGGAAGCTGAGAGGCACACACTTCCACGTTACAGAAAGCTATGAGGCACAGAACTGAGCATGTTATAAGTACTCGTTAAGACCTGGAGGTCTGACTTGATTGAGGAAATGCTGTATTTTCTTACGGCTGGCTCTCTGCACACCTGCACTTTTGCTCTCCCCTAAGTCCTCAGGAGGCAGGCTCTGCAAGGACAATTAATTCCACTTGCTCACCAGATTCAAGCACAATTAGTCCCTGAGCTTGCCATTAGTTCATAGCAACCAGAGTTATCAGAACCGTCATTTTTCTGTTTGGGGAAGGAATGAAACAAATAAGGCCTGGGAGAAAAACGGATTCACAGTGACTGCTGGCAGACAAGCTGAGAAGCCAATTCTTCAGCCCCCATGTATGGAGTGCACATTCCAAGCTGCTCTGCTGACTTTGGACTATGTGACACAACATCTTAGAGCAGGCTTTCTGACCCTCCAGAACAGCCAGGGCCACTCGCAGGTAAGCCTAGAATGTATGTCTAGAACAACGTCTCAAGAGCCAAAATGTTCAACAGGACAAGAGATAAAGTGGGACTAGGACAGTTAAGGTTTAATTAAGATCAAAGTCAGGTGTGATGGCTGCAGGTGGACCAAGAGTCCACACCCACCCAGCCTTCCCAGCCCTAAGTGGCCAGCAAGTAGGAGGAAGAGGGTCTGTCTCACCTGAGTCACCCTTGTGATTTTGGGGTGGCAGGAAAGTGGGGGTCAGAGATCAATATGTTCCTGAATGCATCAAGAATTTAAAAAGAGGGAATGAAAAGGGAGGCAGTGAATCCAGTAGAGGACCTACCATGTGATAGATAGAGACCACATGGATCTCTGTGGACCTCTTCCAGGAAACAGAGCTGAGAAGATACCAACCTACACTGATCTAGTACCAAAGTTCAGATCACTCCCACCCACCACCATTCTACTCTCAATATTTTTCTGGAATCTGACTTGGATGGCACCTTTCCTGGAGAGATAGCGTGTTGAGTCTGAATCTGAGTCTCCTTGAGAAAAAGTTTATGAGCGGAGTCATGAATGAAAAGACAGATGTTGCAGGTCAATAACCTGCAAGGACACTCCAGGCAGTAGGAACAGCATGAGTGATGATGAGTAATTGATAAACAAGGTCCTACTGTACAACAGACACCTGTACTCAACATCCTGTGATAGGGACCTTCCCTGGTGGTCCAGTGGCTAAGACTCTGTGTCCCCAAAACAGAGAGTCCACGTTCAGTGCCTGGTCAGGGAACTAGATCCCACACATTGCAACTAAAGATTCCACGTGCTGCAATGAAGATCTTGCGTGCCTCAACTAAGACCTGGTGCAGCCAAATAAATAAATCTGAGCCACCAGGGAAGCCCAAATAAAAATATCCTATAATAAATCATAATGGAAAATAATAGTTAAAAAAGAATATACATCTATATATACATATATACACATACACACACACACATATAAAAATATGTATAGCTGCATCACTTTGTTGTACATCAGTAATTAACACAATATAGTAAATCAACTATACTTCAGTTAAATAAAAGGACATGATGTATTTTGCAGACTGGTAAGATTAGAGAAAAGTGAGTTCATAGTCCTGCATCTTGGGACACACACACACAAAGAAACTCCAAAGAGTGAAGGCTCCAGAGCCTCCTCAGACACTAAAATATCACACTGGAGTTTATCAGTTCAGTTCAGTTCAGGGGTTCAGTCGTGTCCAACTCTTTGCAGCCCCATGGACTGTAGCAGGCCAGGCCTCCCTGTCCATCACCAACTCCTGGAGTTAACTCAAACTCATGTCCATTAAGTCAGTGATGCCATCCAACCATCTCATCCTCTGTCGTTCCCTTCTTCTCCCACCTTCAATCTTTCCCAGCATCAGCATCTTTTCAAATGAGTCAGTTCTTTGCATCAGGTGGCCAAAGTATTGGAGTTTGCAGTATAGTACTGGAGTCTATAGAAGGGCTTTAAAATAGGAAATGTGCAGGCAAGATGCTGTTTCTCATTCTTGAGTTGAAAGGCATTCAGAGGTCAAGAATCCACCAGTCCCATGTCCCCAAACTTTAGGTTGGTCAGAGTTGAGACAAGGGCTGGGGTGGGCTTCCAAGCAAGTGTGGGGTTGTCACTAATGAACCTTCAACTGAGGCCGCAGTGAAGCAGGAAGTCCAGGGCCCTGTTGGGTGTCAATCTACTCCAGGAGGAAACTCAACTGAGATGATTCAGCAGAAAAGCCATTTTTTTCTTATTGATGTCCTTAGGGAAAAGATCAAAGGCTGGACATAATGCACTCACTTCTACTTCTCCACCAGCTGCCTTGAAACACGTTCAAAGACAATTATGGCTCCAGGCTTCCCCTGTGCCCTTTCTCAAGCTTTAAGAGCAGAAATCACCAACTGGGAGCAATGGCCTTTTACAAGTATCAAAACCAAACACGAGCTTCTTCTCCATGTAGTGCTGTGGAGAGGTGTTGTCACCTCAAATGGTCTTTGCATCTTTATTCTCTGGTTCTCCTGTCCACCTGAATCTCACCTTAAATCTCATTTTCTCCAGTCTTCTTGATCAGCCTTTCTTTATTCTGTTGTTGTTGTTCAATTGCTCAGTCATATCCGACTCTTTGCGATCCCATGGACTGCAGCACACCAGGCCTCCCTGTCCATCACCAACTCCCGGAGCTTGCTCAAACTCATGTCCATTGAGTCAGTGATGCCATGCAACCATCTTATTCTCTGTCGTCCCCTTCTCCTTCAGCCTTCAATCTTTCCTAGCATCAGGGTCTTTTCTAGTGAGTCAGTTGTTCCCATCAGGTGGCCAAAGTACTGGAGTTTCAACTTCAGCATCAGTCCTTCCAATGAATATTCAGGACTGATTTCCTTTAGGATGGACTGGTTTGACCTTCTTGCTGTCCAAGAGACTCTCAAGAGTCTTCTCCAGCATCACAGTTCAAAAACATCAGTTCTCTGGCACTCAGCCTTCTTGATGGTCCAAGTCTAACACCTGGACCTGACTACTGGAAAAACTATAGCTTTGACTATATGGACCATTGTCAGCAAAATGATGTCTGAGCTTTTTAATATGCCATCTAGGTTTGTCATAGCTTTTCTTCCAAGGAGCAAGTGTCTTTCAATTTCATGGCTGCAGTCACCGCCCACAATGATTTTGGAACTCAAGAAAATAAAGTCTGTCACTGTTTCCTTTTCTTTTATCTCTGGTTATTCTCATTCTAGAAGCATAACCAGGTCTGCCTCATCTGAAAATGATAACTACCACATCCAAGTCTCCCTGGACAGTTCCTCCCCCAATCAGTCTTATCACCACCACCTCTGCAAGCTACCATCTTCTTTCTCCTGCCTGTCAACAATAAAGTTCTCAATAACAATATATCCTTACTTCTTCAAGTTTGGTTTATACTCCTTGAAATTTAAATTACACCCTGAGAATGCAACTAAATTTCTCTCTCTACAGATAAAAACGAAGGAGCTATACTCAGCCAAGTCTCCCACTGCAGCTTAACCTGCATCATTACAGGTAATCTACACCTGCCAAAAGAGAAAATGGGCTCTGAAAGAGTGCTGATGACTTAATTTGTCACTTAATCCAGTGTGTGTTCTAGTCTCACATGCCTCATCAAAACTATTGCTTTTTTTTTTTTTTGCCAGTGTCATACGGCGTACAGAATCTTAGTTCCCAAACCAGGGATCAAATTTGTGCTCCCTGCATTGAAAGTATGGAGTTTTAACTACTGAACCACCAAGGAAGTTCCCACACATCACATCTAGAGATGGGACACCTTCCTAGTGGCAAGAATGCCTAATTGTCATGGAAGTGATTCTCAGTGTGGGGGGGGGGCATATGTTCAACTTCAACCGACCCAGGAGATTCAACCGCCCAGACCAACCACTCCCCCCACCCACCAGCCACACCACTGCATTTCACAATGCCTGCTCCTTGAACACCATAAGTCAGTTCAGCTCCATGGGGCTCTCCCCAACCCTAACCATAGACCTCTCTCCTCTTCCTCAGTCATATCCTGCCCTCCTGCCCAAGGCTCCTGATTTTAAAGTCCACAGCATCTCCACTGAGAATTCATTAACTTCAACAATGATGAGTGTATTTCTTGGCAGGGGCTCTGAAGGCTCAGCATTTAGCAGTCCTTATCTCTTGATGAAAGTGAAAGGAGAGTGAAAAAGTTGGGTTAAAGCTCAACATTCAGAAAACGAAATCATGGCATCTGGTCCCCTCACTTCATGGCAAATAGATGGGAAAACAGTAGAAACAGTGTGAGACTGTATTTTGGGGGGCTCCAAAATCACTGCAGATGGTGATTACAGCCATGAAACTAAAAGACACTTACTCCTTAGAAGGAAAGTTATGACCAGCCTCCATGAAGTTGCTCAGTTGTGTCCAACTCTTTGTGACCCCATGGACTATAGCCCACCAGACTCCCACATCCATGGGATTTTCTAGGCAAGAATACTGGAGTGGGTTGCCATTTCCTTCTCCAGGGGATCTTCCTGACCTGGGGATCAAACCCAGGTCTCCCACATTGCAGGCAGATGCTTTACCGTCTGAGCCACCACGACCAACCTAGATAGCATATTCAAGAGCAGAGACATTACTTTGCCAACAAAGGTCCGTCTAGTCAAGGCTATGGTTTTTCCATGGTCATGTATGGATGTGAGAGTTGGACTGTGAAGAAAGCTGAGCACTGAAGAATTGATGCTTTTGAACTGTGGTGTTGGAGAAGACTCTTGAGAAGTCCCTTGGACTGCAAGGAGATCCAACCAGTCCATCCTAAAGGAGATCAGTCCTGGGTGTTCATTGGAAGGACTGATGCTGAAGCTGAAGCTCCAATAATTTGGCCACCTCATGCGAAGAGCTGACTCATTGGAAAAGACTCTGAGGGATTAGGGGCAGGAGGAGAAGGGGACGACAGAGAATGAGATGGCTTGATGGCATCACCGACTCAATGCACATGAGTTTGTTTGAACTCCGGGAGCTGATAATGGACAGAGAGGCCTGGTGTGCTGCGACTCTTGGGGTCTCAGAGTCGGACACGACTGAGCAACTGAACTGGACTGAAACTAATTTGTCTCAGACCAGGAGGTGTACATTTCCAGCTATTCCTCAATCCATTCTAGGGAAATCTGAGAAGACTTCCTGGAGGAGGTAACAACTGAACTGAGTCTTCAGGGACAGATACAGTTCCTTGGAGAAGCAGGAGAGCAGCGTGTTCCAGGCAGAAGGGGAAGGATGCAGAATAGGGGACACAGAGCCAGGAAGCCCCCAGTCTGCTAGAGAAATGTGTCACTGGTGGGGATAGGGAAGTGCTAAGGCAAAAACGTTTCCATAGAAATGGCAGCTAGGCTAGCTGAAAAGAAACTAAAAGAGTATCTACGAACATTAGCAAGGCAGAAAGTGTCCAGAGACTAATTTCAGGATATGGTGGCAATGCACTGGCAAGGGCTGTTACAGTGACACTAACGCACGTCAGTTCCCATCACTGAGGCAGCCCTGCTGCCTGTGAGGAGCCGCAGGAGAGTGGCGAGCAGACCCTGCTCAGAGGGTGGCGGCCAAGGGGAGTACCGGCCAGTGTGGGTGTTTCGGAAGGTGTCACGTGGCTCTGGGAAGGCAGCTTGGGTTCTATCCTCACCATGACCAATTCAGGCCAGGTGATGACCTCCACCACCAGCCCAGTCCTCCTTCTATGCCCAAACCTGCTCCTCTGGCCATGCCATGGAAGTCCCAGAACCACCAATAATACTGAAGGGTCACAGTGAGAGAGTGTGCAGGGAATGGGAGGCAGGAAGTGACAAGGGAGCTAGGTGGCAGGAAGACCCAGGAAGGCCAAGCTCAACAACCTCTCACCTCCTCTTCAGGCCGTGTCCACCAGCACCCACGTTCCGCCAGATACCCTCCACTGCACCTTCTCCCACTGCTGCTTCTCCCACGCAGGCTGCCCGTGGGAACACCCTCACTGCCCCCTTAGCCCAGGGGCGCACAACTCCTCTCTCCTGTATAGTCACAGAAACACATCTCCCAAAGCGTCTGTCACCATGATCACGGCCGATTCCTAATCGAAACTCTCATTCTCCATGCCGTTAACGGTAAAAATTCTTGATCTCTTCTGCAGGGGCCTCCATCCAAGAACCTGGCCCAACCTCTGGCCCAAGTTTATTCCCCTGGTTCCCCTATGAGCCCTTTTCTCCACCTAATCTGAATCCAGGAAGAAAGAAAAGGAGCACTTTGCACACCTCTTTGGAATCCAGCCGTATGTAGAAAAAAAAAATCCAAATAACCCTCATAATTAGTGTTTTCAATGATTTCTGGAAAAGAAAGGAAAGAGAACCAGAAACTTAAGTTGAGCAAGGTTCATTAATTTCCAGATCAAGGACTCAGGCCTTTGTCTGACAGTCCCACACTGACGCCCCTTTCACTCCAACCCGATGCTTCCCCAGAAGCCTCTCTGAATTCCCACCTCTGCTTTTACCCAGCATGCACTGCTTCTTTACCTGGAATGCCCCACTCACCATCACTTTCTAAATCTTACACCTCCTTCACAACCCAGCTCCGCTCCTGCCACCTCGGCTGAGAATAATCATTTCCTCCACACTGCTTTTGGCCCACGCATCTGACACATCTCTCTGGGTTGTTCTCCTGGCATTTCTGCTTCTCTTTTATTCCTCATGTCAAACAGCAATCGCTCTGTCCTTTCCAAGGACGACAGTACATGCCCCTACTCTGCCCACACATGCGGAGCTGATGCTCAACTAGAGTTGAATGAATATCGGGATTCCCCAGGCATTTCATTCAAAGGCATCCTCTCAGTGTACTTGCTGGAAGAGCTCACACATGAGCAAACGCGGGGAAAGCATCTCATCCCCTCTCTTATCATGGGCTAGAGCATTTTTTACATGAAAGCAGCAATAGAGAGCCACAGGTCCTGGATGATGATAACCGGAAAGACAGACTTGCCTTCTCAGAACCATAGGGCTTCTCGATAGCAAGAGATAAGGGTCTCAACTGAGGCCTTGAAGATAGAGATAGAAGTGATGAGTCAATATGAGAGGGTGTGGGATGAAGCTCAGGAACACAGAGTTTTGATGCGCTGTCAGGTAACAGTAAGCAACGCTCTTAATATCCCAGATCCTCTATTTCCACTTGAGTGAAGTGGGAATAAATTGGTACCCACCTCCTAGAAAGCTGGGATGATAATGAGATTATGAACCATAATAGCGTTATATTTATAATACATTTACTAGAGAGTTTAGCACATAGTAGTTTTACAGCATTTATGGACTATGGTCAGTAGAAACAATGTCCAACAACAGACTCTGAAAGAATAAGCAAGTAAATAAATCTCAAAAAAAAAAAAAAAAGCCTTGAATTGTAGAGTTTTCCAATTTCTATGATATGTTACCCCCTCCTTGGCCAGTTTCAAGCTAGCAACATGATGTCACCAGACTATGACTTCATCAGGTCTAACATATCACTGCTTATAGCTCTCTCTCTTTCACTCACACACACATACACACACACGTTAATTCCGTGTGCCACATTCTCCACCTCCCTGTAAACGGAGATAGACTTCTCTGCCAGGTGGAGAAAGAAACAACTATGCTTTCAGTTGGAGTATGGAGAAAAGACTGGGACCTCAGGCACCCTTCCCAGAGCCTGAGCAGCCTGAGTCTGCCTGCATGCCCTCAGCAGCACAGACTTGAATGGGCACAGCCACTGTTGCCTGGCGTGGCCAAGGTCATGGAAGGCAGGCACTTAGAACCATGAGCTGGCCTATTCTGAGGATTCTCTCACATGTACATTCTCCTCCAGGGAAGATGGCCCATAGCTAGACAACTTTTCAGTTGTGGTCATTTTTCAATTTCTAAGGATGTGAAGCACATCCTACTTTTTTTCCATGGTTAATATCTAACTCAATTTGCCTCAGTCACTCTGGTAAAGCAACTTCTTCTTATAATCAGTACTTAAGTGATACTCAGTTCCTATGGCAACGTGTTGGACTAGTAGCCCTCCCGTTCAGCTCACCACCACTCCCCAGCAAACAGCAGTTCCAAGAGAGAGCCTGCTTCCAGGATCTCTGATCCAGTTCCAAGGATCCTGAGATCCTGCTTCCAGGATCTCTGATCCAGTTCCAAGGATCCTGAGATCCTTGAAACCTACTCAACATCAGAGACCTCACTTCAAAGGAAATCCTAGAGGTGTGTTGTAGGCATGAAGAAGAAAAACAGGGAAATGAACTTTCCCTGGACAAAAGTGAAAAGTGATCATCTACAGAGATATTTTTAGGGATGTGTGAGTGCCGAAGTAGATAGGGTGAGTTCCAAGTCTCTCTTGATGACAATTTACAAATCTGATTGGAGAGGTGATCTCTGACCTTAAGAGAGAGAATTTTAAAAGTTTTGCTGACAAAACATGAATCTTCTCAATACTGTTTTAGAACCCTTAATGAAGACTGGAAAATGGGCATCAAAAGTGTCCTAAGGACTGGTAATCTGAGACATGATGTCACAGAACATATAAGGCCGGGGCATCCACTCTACAGCAAACATGTTTCCTCCTTTCCTCATTACAAGCAGCAAAAAACTGCCATGCAATTCTTGGGATTCCAGATTTTTATGGTCATTTTAGTCATGAATAAATGCTTGAAAATATAGTACTCAAGAATTCTAGCAAAATCAATACAAGAATAAATTTTTTAAAACTTAAATATTCCTATAAGTATTACTGAAACTAAATCCATATTTTGAAAACTTTCTGCATTAAAAACACTTGGCCCAGCTAGCTTCATTAATATGCTGCTAAATGTTGAAGAACTAAATATTTCCCATCTTCAACAAACTCTTGCAGAGAACAGCCAATGAAGGCTTCTCCTTGTAATCATCAGTGTCTAAATACTCATTAAACCTGCTTCCTCTTACTGGACATAGTAGAAAACTACATTTTCTAACCTTCCTAGAAATTAGATAGGACCATGTACTAGTTTAAATCAACAATATATGGGCATAAATTATGTATAAAAGTTATAGACCAGACCACAAACCCTGAGTCTTTCCCCTTTCATGGCAATCTCAGGAAACTACACATTTAAGATGAGATGATGGACCCTTAATCACCCCATGCCAAAAAGAGGCCCCAAAACTAGTCTATACTATAATCTGTCTAAAATGAATTGCATTAACACATTTTGGCATTTGTTGTCATGATACATAGATTAATCTGACGGATACCAATATCCCCACATTTTGTCAATGCTCAAGTTGGATTTAGAAAAGGAAGAGGAACCAGAGATCAAATTGCCAACATCCGCTGGACCATTGAAAAAGCAAGAGAATTCCAGAAAAACATCTACTTCTGCTTCATTGACTACACTAAATCCTTTGATTGTGTGGATTACAACAAACTGTGGAAAATTCTTCAAGAGATGGGAATACCAGGCTACCTTATTTGCCTCCTGAGAAACCTGTATGCAGGTCAAGAAGCAACAGTTAGAACTGGACATGGAACAATGGACTGGTGCAAAATGGGTAAGGAGTACGTCAAGGGTGTATATTGATGCCCTACTTATTTAACTTATATGCAGAGTACATCATGTGAAATGCCAGGCTGGATAAAGCACAAGCTGGAATTAAGACTGCCGGGAGAAATTTCAATAACCTCAGATATGCAGATGACACCTCCCTTATGGCAGAAAGTGAAGAAGAAATAAAGAGCCTCTTGATGAAAGTGAAAAAGGAGAATGAAAAAGTTGTCTGAAACAACATTCAAAAAACTAAGATCATGGCATCTGGTCCCATCACTTAATGGGAAATACATACAGAAACAATCGAAACAATGAGAGACTATTTTTCTGGGCTCCAAAATCACTGCAGATGGTGACTGCAGCCATGAAATTAAAAGACATTTGCTTCTTGGAAGAAAAGTTATGACCAACCTAGACAGTATATTAAAAAGCAGAGACATTACTTTGCCAACAAAGGTCCGTCAAGTCAAGGCTTTGTTTTTTTTCCAGTACTCATGTATGGATGTTAGAGTTGGACTATAAAGAAAGCTGAGCACCAAAGAACTGATGCTTTTGAACTATGATGCTGGAGAAGACTCTTGAAAATCCCTTGGACTGCAAGGAGATCAAACCAGTCCATCCTAAAGGAAATCAACCCTGAATATTCATTGGAAGAACTAAGGCTGAAGCTGAAACTCCAATACTTTGGCCACTTGAGGCAAAGAAGTGACCCATTGGAAAAGATCCTGATGCTAGGAAAGGTTGAAGGCGGGAGGAGAAGGGGACGAAGACAGTGAGAGGGTTGGATGGCATCACCTACTCGATGGACATGAGTTTGAGCAAGCTCCGGGAGTTAGTGATGGACAAGGAAGCCTGGTGTGCTGCAGTCTATGGGGTTCCAAGAGTCAAGACAGGACTGAGCAACTGAACTGAACTGATCAATACTCCAACCCAAATGATGAGACTAAACATAACTTTTATTTAAAATCTGACAAAGTCAGTAGGAGAATGGAAAATGACAGGCCAATCAATCACAAATATAGATGCAGAAATCCTAAACAAAATATCAGGAAAATGAATATAATAATATATCTCTTAAAAGATAGACATTGTGACCTAATTGGGTTTCTTTGAGAAATGCAAAGTTGGTTTAGCATTAGAAATATCAATGTAATTTACCACATTAATATAATAAAGCAGGAAAAGAAAACTTATGATCACCTTCACAGACATGGAAGAAGTATCAAATAAAAATACAATGTCCATTCATCTGAAGAGAAAACTTAGCTTCGTAAGAATGAAGGAATTTCTCAATAATGGTTATCTGTAAAACACATCAAACATCATTCTATACAGCAAAATACTGAAAGCTTTCCCCTTGAGACAAGAAACAAGATGAGTAGGCTTCCATAACAAAAATACCAAAGACTGGTGGTTGTAACAACAGAAATAAATTTTTTTACAGTTTTGGAGGCTGCAAGTGTGAGATCGTGGTGGAGTT
Source organism: Madoqua kirkii (assembly GCA_006408675.1). Lineage (NCBI taxonomy): Eukaryota > Metazoa > Chordata > Mammalia > Artiodactyla > Bovidae > Madoqua > Madoqua kirkii. Next base: position 3,974 of record SJYC01021435.1, on the reverse strand, counting down.
CTGGCAGGCTGGCCAGGCCACAGTTCAGTTTATAGCGCTCCATCCCTGGCCTGCCAAAATTCATGTCCATATCACAGTCCAAATAAATTTCATTCCATCCTAATAGACAAGTCTTACTCATGTCAATATCAAGTCCAAAGTCTTCTCTAAATTTCTAAATTAGACATGGGTGATAAGTGTGATACAACTCATCCTGAGGCAAAATTTGTCTCCAACTCGAAACCTATGAAACCAAACAAGTTCTGTGTTTCCAAGGTACGAATGATGCAGGACATTTCCCTCCATGGATAGTCCAGTGTGTAAGACACTTGCTCCCAGTGCAGAGGGCCCAGGTCTGATCCCTGCTCAGGGTACTAGATCCCACACGTTGCAACTAATGTTCTCACGCTGCAACCAAAGATCCTGCAACCAAGATCCAGTGCAGTCGAATAAAGAAACATGTTTTTTAAAGATAAAGGGGAGGGCAGGCATAGGACAGACACTCTTGTTCTAAAGTGAGAGACTGGAAGGGAGAAAGGAACGACAGGTCCCTACAAGCCCAAAACACAGCTAAGGTAAATTCCATTAGGTCTTAAGACTGGAAAATCATAGTCTTTGGTCAATACTCTGCCCTCCACTGGGGCTGCCACCCTCAAGGTTCTGTAAGGCCACTCTCCCCCTTGGCTCCCCAAGGGCCCTGCCTATGAGGCTCTCTGAAGAGAGTAACTCCACCCCTGAGGCACTAGCGAGAGAGATCCTATCCCACTGAAACCAGAGAAGTGGGCCTTACCCTCTGCAGTCAGGGCAAAATTGACCTTGTCCTTGGGTCTATGGTGGGAGTGGCAGCCCCGAAGATAGCTGAATCAGCTACCCAGTCATTCTCCCCTTTCCTTGAAAAATAGCATATGCTCACGGCCAAAGAAATCTATGCTCCAGGCCTATCGAATCCAAGAGGCTTCCGGTGGCTTCCTGCCTTCCATCCCACTTTGTCTCCTTTAGTTCAAGCTGGCAATGCTTTTGTTGGTATTAATCCCAGTCTACTCCTGGATTTTGCAGAGATGGCTGATTAGGTCCACGAGGCACACCTGGGTTTTCTTTTGACTGCTCTTTATTGAATGGTTGTTCTACCAAACCCTCACTGTGAGGCTGAGGATTTTACAAATTTTCAAGTTCTCTTTCCTTTTTGCTTAACATTTCCTCCTTCAATTCATCTCTGCTTTCACATTTGACCATAATGAGTCAGGAGAAACCAAACTGCTCCATTGACACATAGCCTGGAAATCTCAGCTAGACATCTAAGTGCCTATCTGCAAGTTCTACCTTCCACAAACTCCTAATATAGGTCAGTCATGTCTTGATCCCTTTATAGTAAAGACTGTACTCTGACACTTTCCAGAAACATGCTCTTGTTTCCATCAGAGACCTCACCAGAATCTCCCTCAATATCCGTATTACCAGCACAGATCTCAAAACTCGCCAGTCTCTATCTCTTACCAGTTCCAGAGCTGCTTTCACAAGTTCAGGTATCTGTTAGAGTAGCACACTGCTTGGCATCAAAATCTGCACTAGCTCAGACTGTGCAAATCCATGTGCTTGCGTGCTCAGTCACATCTGACTCTTTGCAACCACATGGGCCATAGCGCTCCGGGCTCCTCTGTCCGGGGCATTCCCCAGGCAAGAATACTGGAGTGGGTTGCCATTTTCTTCTCCAGGGGATCTACCTGGCCCAGGGATCAAACTCATGTCTCCTGCATTTCCGGTGGATTCTTTACCCGCTGAGGCATCAGAGAGAACCTATTAGTTCAGACTACGATAACAAAATACCAAAGAGTGGATAGCTTGAAAAACAGAAATGTATTTCCCCACAGCTCTGGAGGTCCAAGATCAGGGCGCAAGCGTGCTCAGGTTCTGCTGAAACAGCTCCTCTGGCTTGTGGATATCACCGTCTCACTGCGCCCTCACATGTCAGAAAGGTGGAGAGAGAAATCCCTCTTCCTTTTCTTCTAGCGCCACAGTCCTATCAGATTAGAGCCCCATCCTTATGATCGCAGGCATCATACTACCCTCTAGAGACCCAGTCTTCAGATATACTCACTTTGGAGGTTAGAACTTCAGTATATTAATTTTGAGGAGACACATTTCAGCCCCAAAGAATTCATTAACACTATTTTTATTCAACATTATTTTGGAACTGCTGTTTAGTGCATTAAATGAAAGGAGGATGAATGCTAAGGAATGGAACAAATAAACAAAATGCTGGATTTTCACAAATGATATGATTGTGTACATAGAAATTCAAAAAATGTATTGTTAAATTACTAGAATTAATAAGACTGCTCTGAAAAGCAACTACATTTAAATAAAGAAACTTAATAAACAACTTTTCTACATATAGCCAATGTTCAAAATAAAGTTTAAAACTATAAAGTTAAAAATTTTTAAAGGTGTCAAAATTTCAAATACCTAACAAATGGTGTTCATGTCTTTGTCACAAAAACATCATTGAGAGAAATTAAACCAAAAAAAAGAATACTTACATAGATGGAGAGACTACCATTTACATGGGTTGGACTATTCAATATTGAAGAAAAAAATAAAAATAAATGATAGATGGGAAAAGAGATGCACTATATTCCTAAGTAGAAAGACTCATGCCAAAGAGGGGCCAATTATCCCTGAATGTATCTACAAATAAATCACAGTTTTGTTTCTGTGAAATATAAGAAGCTTATTTTAAAATGCATGAAAGAATGAGCAATGCTTCAAGACAGTTCTAGAGAAGAAAAACAAAGATGAGTGTGGCAATTACAAAAGAATACAGCACATAGGGGCAGACAAATAGATCATTCTAAGAAAAAGAAAGCCCAGATGTAGTCGTAAGGACATACAAAGCCTGCTTATGTGACGGAAAAGCCTCTGGCAGCAGTGGCGCAGAGGCACCTATCCAAACCCATAGCTCTTTCCAGGACAAAGAGCGAAGGAATAGAAGTTATGTAAATCGTGATGCAGGAATCTAACTGTGATACAAATGTATCTCGTAACCGCTGAAAGTTAAGGGGAAGAAGGTGTGTGTGTGTGTTTAGTCACTTGGTTGTGTCTGACTCTTTGTGACCCCCATGGACTGTAGCCCACCAGGCTCCACTGTCCACTGGATTTTCCCAGCAAGAATACTGGAATGGGTTGCCATTTCCACGTCTGGGGAGTCTTTCTGACCCAGGGATTGAACCTGCATCTCCTGCATTGCAGGAAGATTCTTTAGGCAAACAATGTGAAAAGGAAAAGAGTAAGAACAAAAGGCAATGTCCATAATGCTGTGTTCTAGTTGGCAAGTTTGTCTCTCATGGAATAAGGGTATCAATTCTCAAACTGGCTCATGTATAAGCAAAGAAGTAAATGGAAGGCAGACAGTGTGACCCAGATTTCTGCCTGTTGGAAAGGGAAATTACAGAGAAGCAAAGGAGAAAACTGGACAGTAACACGTGACATTGGATTAGAATAAGAGACAACACTGTGGATTCGTGTGTTACATAGTAAAGAAACAGATAAACAGATAAGGAAACAATTATATTAATAGACACATGGGTTAGTAGATGGATGGATGGAAAGGCAGATAGAAAAACAATTTTCTAGTTCTAACCTCTGAGAGAATCTAGAAACAGTGATGTCCCAGTAGTAATGAGCACATCTAGAACTTGTATGTTAGATTCCCATACCATTCTTAAACAAAAAGAAACTAAGCTCCTTGGAGAAATGGCTGATTCTAAGGCTGGGGCAGGATACAAGATGATCAAGGATCATCTAGTCATCTTAGAAAGCAAAGAAGTGCTAAAACATGTGAGACGACAAAAGAGACACAGAGGTATAGAACAGACTTTTGGCCTCTGAGGGAGAGGGGGAGGGTGGGATGATTTGGGAGAATGGCATTGAAACATGTATACTATCATGTAAGAAACAAAGCGCCAGTCTATGTTCGATACAGGATACAGGATGCTTGG
>SJYC01021434.1:0-45353 GCA_006408675.1 Madoqua kirkii | reverse complement strand
GGTCGGCACGTGAGAGCCGAGCGTCTGGGTCCCTTGCAGACCCCAAACCAGCCTCCCGGCCAGCGGCAGCACAGCCCCGGCAGCACAGCCCTGCCACGCCACCCTGACCTCACCAGCAGCCTAACCTTTCCGAGGTGTTTATTCATTTACGCAGGACAACACACTCTAAATAATCTCTCATTTCACCCACTGTTAGGACAAATCACCCACCCGAAAAGTCACACAAAACCACCAGAAGGCCTTGTTTCCCCACCCTGAGGGCAGCGCGACTCGGCCTCTCCTGGGAGACCACGGCGAGGTAGGTTCACGACAGGTCGCTGTCAGCACAGAAAGTGCTGCTTTAAAAAGGACCACGAGACAGTGCCGTTTTAAAAGCAGGGGGTCTCCTTTCACCTGAGCAGCGCGCAGCATCCCCGCACAGCCTGCAGAGGTGAGAGCAGGAAGAACGGCCGCCTCGAGTGAGGCCCTGCAGTGACCCTGGCCATGGGGTCGAGGGCCAAGCAGGATGTGGGAGCCGGGAAGGCGAGAGCAGCCCTCACTGCGTGGGCAAGTCCCCTGTGTCCCGGGACGAGCCCGGCCAGCGGGACGCCGTCCTTGGGGGGCTCTGAGACCCCCGTTCTTCCAGCCAGCCAGCGGGATGCCGTCCTTGAGGGGCTCTGAGACCCCTGTCCTTCTCAGCAGCAAGCTGCATACTACTTACTGATCAAGCAACATCAAGTCAGAGCAGGCCTGGCTCCCTGCTCCTCCCACTGCGGGAAGCCAGCTCACTGCTTCCCGACGGGACTGTTCCCGCAGGAGATGTGTATAAGAGACAGACACAGAGGTCTTGAACTCTTCCGGGTTCTTCTGCGCCAAGGTGGTGATGAGGCTGGTGGCGGCAGTTACCACACCCTGAGAAGACACACACACACGTTCAGACGCCCGCCAGAGGACCTGCAGACAGCCTCTCATCTGAAACTAGTCTTCTAAACAAAACGTTAAACTCAGCAACAGCTGGCCACCCCCATCAGCTCTCGATGCTTCAAGAAAGCAAGATGCACACATTGCTTGTTGCCTTGCTTACCCTTCTCTCTGACACGCTTCAGCCTGGAGCTCTGCCTCAGGGAGGTTGCAGGGGCAGCAGCCACAGGCCCCGCATCCACCCACCCACCCCCTCGCTGCCCCTGACCTAGGTCATTCCATGTGAACTGCAGAGGGATGGACTCATTACATTCAGACTCACAGGAATCTTTCCAACCCAAATCTGAGATCGTGGAAAACACCAAAGCCCACGCTTCCCATTTTCAAATGTGGCCCAAGCCCTGTCTCTGCCCCGACTGGGGAGCTCCACTGGGCCTGGATGAGACCCAACCCCTCCAGTGAGGTCAAGGGAGCTGGTCAGCTCCCCAGCGCGGTGCCTCACATTCCCTGCACGCTTGCAGCGGTCTGTGCGGGAAGAAGCTGTGAGGAGAGAGGGCTGGGGGACTGACGCCTAGGCTGCCGCCTCCCCCTCCTTCTGGGCGACGCCTGTGCCATGGCAGACTCAGGAGGGCCCTGGCTGCAAGCGAAGCTTTCTGCGCATCACAGCCCCCCGCTTCCCTGCTTGCTGCTTCTGGGTGGACAAGGGGCCCTCTTCCAGCGGGCCCCCGACCTAGAGACCAAAGAAGCCAACCCCAGGCCTCTGGCGGCAAAGCCAGGAGATGGCGACGCAGACCCACAGGGGACCGGCGCCAGCGCACCCCGGGCTGCGGCGCACCCCACCCTGCCCACCGCCGCCGGGCTCCTGCGGCCTAGAACCAAGCAGGCACCGATCCGTGCACCAGCCTGAGCCGCGCGCGTGGACACAGAAGGTAGACAGCCGGGCACAGAGGCGCCCCAAGGAGAGGTCGCCTGTGCGGACCCAACGACACCCGTGAGTGTGGGGACATGGAGGGACACTCGCAGGCTGCCCCACGGCAGGCGAGCCCACACGGCCACCCGCCCTCGCCCCGTGGGTCCCCCTGTGTGGACCGTTTAGTCCTCATTTCTTCTTTAAGGCAGATTTCTCTTCTGGGAAAACACACGAAGCCAGTGAACACGCTAACGCCTCTGTGCTCAATGGGAAACTCCACGCGGAATTGTGACTCTCCCATCTGTAGACAGGGTTCCGGCAAGACAGGGCCACCTGTCTGGCATCAGCTCCCACCTGACCCCGCTTCCCAGCGCCAGCACGGACAAGGGCCTGTGACTCACGGCCAACCCAGACACCACCTCCCTGCATATCTCGCTGCTCTGGCCGACGATGCCACGCAGGCTCGGGCCTGGCTCATGTCCAGCCACGTGGATCAGGCGGGCTGCGTGCAGCGCCCCCGGGGCCACAGGACAGCCCCACGGCAGCCCTGAACGGGGTGCAGAGCCACGCCTCTGCAGGCCCCCAGTGGACGCAGCACCCCTGCAGCATGCTGGGCTGGGCTGCCTCTACACCCCCAGCAGGAGCCCCTCCACGCCTGGACAGGGCACACCAGAGACCCTGGCTCCCCTGCCCTGACCCCAGGGAGGGCTCCCAGCCTCCACCTGCAGGCCCTCCCGGCTCGACGGCCGGGCCAGGGGTGTCCTCCTCACCATCCTGGAAGTCACACGAGGCTGCTCACGTGGCCCTGGCCCAGAAGAGGCTGCCCCGGAGGGGAGGGTGGGCGTGACCCAGAGGCACCCACCAGATGCTGGTCGTTGAGGAGGTGCACCACGCGGGACGTCCAGTCGCCCATGGGGACAAGGTCCGGGGATGTCCTGTACAGGCGCAGCAGGCACAGGGCGGCGCTCTGCTTCACGCTGTCCATGGTGTCTCTGAAAGACAAGCAGGAGTGAGGCCAGCAGGGCCCGGAGCCCACGGACGACCCCTGCGGCGCCCAGGGGACAGAGTCGCGCCCATGAGGGGCTGGAGGCGCACACGCGAAAAGGTTGCTTCGGGCTCTCCACACAATCAAGCTCGGGCCGACGCAGCCCGCGGGGACCGAGAAGAGGCGGTGCAACTCTGGCCCAGGACAGAGGCCTGTACGGACCTCCTGACGACTAAGCCGGCAATCCTGACCGGCCTCCTCCCCACGGCTGCGACCGAGACGGAAGGCTAAGAGACCCACAGCACCTTCAGGAATCACACACTTGACTTATGCACGCAGGAGGTGACGGTGCCCTCAGCAGGCCACCAGACACATACCCGGCGACGAGGATTTTGGGAATCTCCCCTGCAAACGCCTCGGCCATCTCCCGGCTGCCCACGTTGGCGATACAGTGCAGGGCCAGGCCCATGAAGGTGGGGTTGCGGCTCGCCAGGTCGTTCTTGATGGCGTTGTTGATCAGGCGGATGAGCTCACTGTTGGAGTTCACCAGCACGGAGATGAAGAGATAGCCCTGGGTTCCAGAGAGGAGAGAGACCACCGCTGGACACACTCGGCCGGCCCCCAGCCCCACCCGTCTACTTGGTGCACTGCTGCGACCAGGCCACAGAGGGCCCACCTGCCTTCTCCTGAGAACACAAGTCTTGTCCCCAGATCCCTCCTCGGACAGTTCTGCAGGACAAACCTGAGGCACTGTCCCCACGGGCATCAGACACCTTGGAGCCCCACCCCCACCCCAGTCACTGGTCCACAGGAACCTGAACAGGATGAAGGGCCTGCCTCGGCTGTGACGGGAACACTGCGGACCACCTCCCCTCTCTCAGCTGTCTCAGGGTCCCAGAGTCCCCTCACCCCTGGGCCAACTCCAGCCTCGTGCCATCCCCGCTGTCCACGCCCTCCCCACGCAGAGGGGTCTGTCGGTCTCAGGAGGAGCTCGCCTTCTGCTCTGGGCTCTGGCCACCCTGCCCTCCCGCACACGGGCCTTGACGGGTGCCCTGTCTGTCCCCACCACCCCCTGTACCTCTTGGCCTCAGCCTCAGCTCAGGTCTTCCTCCCTCCAGAGCCCTGCCTACTAGCCGCCCACTGCTCAGGGTCCAGAGGGCCCCACCCGCCTCGGTTCCTGGCGTCAGCCACAGCTCCACTAGCTCTCGTAGGGGGCTGTCTGACGGCCTCACCCCTGGAGAAGAGCCGGGTCCACCCCTGCTCATGGTCACTGTGTCCCTAGGGCCCCCAGCACACTGCCGGGCCTAGGGAAGGTGCTCGGCGATTTCTTGGTGGGAGTGAGTGACTGAGTGTAACTGTGTGAGTGTGTGTCTGTGTGCATGAGTGTGAGTGTGGGCATGTGAGTGTGTGTCTGTGAGTGTGTGTGTGGGCATGTGAGTGTGTATGTCTGTGAGTGTGTGTGTGCACAAGTGTGTGTGTCTGAATGTGGGCATGTGAGTGTGTGTGTGCAAGTGTGTGTGCGTGCGCACGTACCCACACGTGCACTGAGCTGCTCAGCCGTGTCTGATTCAGCAACCCCCCAGACAGCAGACTGGCAGGCTCCTCTGTCCATGGGATTTCCCAGGGAAGAACACTGGAACTGGCTGCCATTCCTTACTCCAGAGGATCTTCCCAACCCAGGGATCGAGCCCACGTCTCGTGCACTGGCAGGCAGAAGCTTTACCACTGGCGCCCATTCTTTCCCACTAGCACTTGGGAAGCCCATTTCTTGGTGAGTAAACACCAGTACTGAACAAAATCCCTGGGGCATCAAGGGTATTTTTTTCTGCAAGTTAAATAACTTTAACAAATAAGAGGAAACTATTCCTCTGTAACACCTGGGAAAACACACAAATAACGTTACTCCAATAATGTTAGTCCTGTATCCCAGCAGACACAGGGCTAGAGGCATGAAGCTAACACAGGGCCTAGACACGGGCACTCACCCGGCAGGCACTGGGGCCGGGCCTGCCCTCCGCTCTTAAACCAGCACACCTGTGCCCAGATGCCCAGATCAGGAATGGGGCGGGGGGGAGGCACACGTGCGAGGGCACTGAGAGGAAGGAGCATGCCTCCCCACCCTCTGGGGTGGGCCCCCGGGACACAGCGCCCTCTTGCCAGCTCCCACCTAAGCCTAGGGAAATCCCCAGACAGACGGAGGTGCCAAGCCAGCGCCAGGGGCCCCGTGAGAGCAGCGCCCCGCTGCGCACTCACGATCTGCTTCTCAGTGTATCGGTTGGAGCTGAGCAGGTTCACGGCCTCCATGTGCCCGAAGTCGATGTCGTGGCCCAGCAGAAAGATGAACAGCAGCTTGCACACGTACTTTTTCTTGCTGTAGCCGTCCAGGGCTTTGTCGCCTGCGGGAAGGGGCAGCGCAGGAATAGGGCGCCGGGCCCACCTCCAGGAGGCCGGCCAGACCGCCGCGCCGTCAGGCCCGCGCCCAGCGCTGCTGAGCTGGTCGGCACGTGAGAGCCGAGCGTCTGGGTCCCTTGCAGACCCCAAACCAGCCTCCCGGCCAGCGGCAGCACAGCCCCGGCAGCACAGCCCTGCCACGCCACCCTGACCTCACCAGCAGCCTAACCTTTCCGAGGTGTTTATTCATTTACGCAGGACAACACACTCTAAATAATCTCTCATTTCACCCACTGTTAGGACAAATCACCCACCCGAAAAGTCACACAAAACCACCAGAAGGCCTTGTTTCCCCACCCTGAGGGCAGCGCGACTCGGCCTCTCCTGGGAGACCACGGCGAGGTAGGTTCACGACAGGTCGCTGTCAGCACAGAAAGTGCTGCTTTAAAAAGGACCACGAGACAGTGCCGTTTTAAAAGCAGGGGGTCTCCTTTCACCTGAGCAGCGCGCAGCATCCCCGCACAGCCTGCAGAGGTGAGAGCAGGAAGAACGGCCGCCTCGAGTGAGGCCCTGCAGTGACCCTGGCCATGGGGTCGAGGGCCAAGCAGGATGTGGGAGCCGGGAAGGCGAGAGCAGCCCTCACTGCGTGGGCAAGTCCCCTGTGTCCCGGGACGAGCCCGGCCAGCGGGACGCCGTCCTTGGGGGGCTCTGAGACCCCCGTTCTTCCAGCCAGCCAGCGGGATGCCGTCCTTGAGGGGCTCTGAGACCCCTGTCCTTCTCAGCAGCAAGCTGCATACTACTTACTGATCAAGCAACATCAAGTCAGAGCAGGCCTGGCTCCCTGCTCCTCCCACTGCGGGAGCCAGCTCACTGCTTCCCGACGGGACTGTTCCCGCAGGAGAGCATCTGAGCTGAGGGCACAGGGCCCAGCCAACTGCGCCTAACCTCACATGACTGCCCCTCAAGCACAAGCCCGCTCGCCGCCACCTCTGGAAGCCTCCTCCGATGAGCAGCCCGAAGTGCTGCCCGCCCCTCAGCCACGGAGAGCGGCCCCGGCCACAGGAACAGCACCAGGCTGCATGCGGACGCAGAGACTCACAGACACACTAGGCGCCAAGCGCCCAGAAAGGGCAATTGCAGCCACAGCAGGCAGGAGCCTTGGCCCTGGCGCTGCCGCGAGGCAGGGAGAGAACCAGTGCCTCCAGGCCGAGGCGTCTGAGCCCGGGGCCACGGCCTGCTGCCCGACTCCCGCCCGGCCTGCTTACTCACCTTCTCTCACCGAGACCCGGTCAGCCCTGGCCCTGGCCCTGGCCCTGGCCCTCAGGGAGTACCCGCCTGCATTCAGGCGGGGGACAGCAATGCGCCGAGTGTGGACCAAGAGGGAGTCCCAAGCCCTGAGCCCAGCCTGCATGGCCGGGGCTGCGAGCTGCTGTGGGGCTGTGGCACCAGCGCATCCGCCCAGGACCCCACAGCCCCAACTGCACTCAGCTGTTCCACCACGTAAGGGCTACCACACACCCTCTGGGAAAGCCAAGGCCTAACCATCAGCCGCACCACATGCGGGCGAGAGCGTGGAGGGGCTGGGAACCCACACTCAGCTGAGCAGGCACAAAACGGGGCAGCCACTCTGGAAAATATGGGACAGGTTCTTACAGGTCAACCATGCACCCGTCAAGCGAGCCAGCAGCTCCACCTTCAGGTGCCTTCCTGAAGGGAAGGACACGCGCATCCACACCAGCCGCGCACGCGGGACTGCAGCAGCTCCACGCCGCCCACGGGGGCCAGCACCACACACAGCCTGCAAGACGCGGGCGGGCCGCGAAGGCACACTCGAAGACGTGAGCAGACACGGCGGCCTCCACCCCAAAACGAGCAGCAGGACCGCTTCCAGAGACGCAAGGGGGCGCTCACCGGGCCGCGCTCCACCTTGGCTGCAGGGGCGGCTGCATGAACACCTGCATCTGCTAAAACCTACAGTGTGCACTCATATCTCAGAAAGCTAATGCTTAAACAGTTACTGTCAGGATCTCCCAGAAAAAAAAGGGAAAGATTAAAGCACACAGGCAAAGGGATGGCCAGCACCAAAGCCACCAAGGCCGCCAGGCGGGAGGACAGATGAGTGAGCCCGCAACACATGCACTCACGCCCGGAGAAAAGTGTTTTTTCCAAGTCCTCCTACACCTGTAAGAACACACATTGCTTACAGAAACTCCCTCCATTCGTCTTTCTACCCCGGCACCTGGGACAAGCGAGCACCCAGCAGTGAATGAGCACGTGAAGACATCCCCTGAAGCCCAGCACCGAGACGGCACGCCTGCCCCCCAGACAGGACAGCACAGCGGCTGTCTCTAGAGGCCCTAAGACTGAGGGCAGGCCTGCAGCGCCCACAGCCCGAGCCCCGCTTTTGAGTTCCCAGGCCAGCCCTGGCTGCCCCGGGGAAAACCAGCAGCCGCCTTCAGGTTTTGACGGGGAGGCTGCACACGAGGCTGTGCCCACCGGTTCCATCATGGACCAGACCTCACATGGACGCTGCCCTGGTGCCAGGCCCCGTCCACGCCTCCCGCTCCAGCTGTCTGTCGCCCAGGACCCCATGCCCCGTGCACATCTCACCCCCAGCGGCCCGTGCGCCGCCCACACGCCCACCACGGTCGTCCTCCGTCGGCGTCCAAGACTGGTTCTGCCTGAAGGAGGCCATTTAGACTCTCCATTAACACAGGCTCCCTGGTGGGAAACCCTCCGTTTTCGTCTGGAAAGGCATCTTTTAGAGTCGTTCTCTTGGAGCCAGCAGCTGGATGCAGACCGCTGGGGCCACCCCTCCCAGCGAGCTGACCGCGGGCCCAGCGAGCTGACCGCGGGCCCATGCGAGCTGACCGCGGGCCCGGCGAGCTGACCGCGGGCCCGGCGAGCTGACCGCGGGCCCGGCGAGCTGACCGCGGGCCCGGCGAGCTGACCGCGGGCCCGGCGAGCTGCCCGCGGCCCCGCCCCTCCCGGCGTGCTGCCCGCGGCCCCTGAACCTCGGCCCCTCGACCTCTTCGGCTCCGCTGCCCCTCAGCCCTGCGACGAGCCGGCAGGGACGGCTCCTGTGAGGACGGCCCGTCTCCTCTCTGGAGGCCGAACATCTCCCGCCTCGGGCTCCGCATTTCACACGGGCGCCTCTAGGTGTAGAGTTCATTATTTGCTGTAACTGTGGCCACTGCACCTGAGGCTTGAGCGTCACGAATCCCCACACGTCCTCTGTGACACCCGCGCTCTCTCCTCCCAGGGGGCCAGCCAACCTTCCAGACTTCGTCCCCCACCCCCGTCTCTCACCCACTCTTGATCACACTCAGGACAGGCTGCCGCCTCACCTTCTTCCAGGACACTGTCTCTAATGAGCCTGTCGTGACATCCACATAAGCTCTTTATTTTACTTACTGCATGCTTTGCTCCTAGAATTTCCATGGTCTTCAGAACCTGCCATGTGACTTTAATGCTGTCTAAGGTCCCCACTGAAACGTTCAAGTCTGTCTTTTACTGCTTTACAAGCAGTGGCCCAGCTCCCTGCCACCAGAGTCCAGTCTCAGCGGTCCCTGTCAGTCCCCTGCGGTCACCCCTCTGGCTCCTGCCGACCCATCGGCTCCTCTGTGACGGCACTGGGACGACACCCTTGAAAAGTCAGCTGCAGCTGGAAGGTGATGCCTAGCACAGGGCTCCACCTGCGACAGCCTCCTCCTCCTCCTCCAGAGGACTGGGACAGGCGGCTGGCTCCCCGGCCACGCCCGCGCCAAGGGCACTGCCTCACAGGGCTCAGCTTCAAGTGGAAAGAGGCCTCTCCGTGGCGAACTCTGGGCTGACTTCCTCCTAGACCCCAGCTGCTCAGCCTCGTCACTGGGGCTCCTTGGGCCGGCGGTGCTGGCGTCTCTGGTGGTCTACCTGGCCTCCACCCAGTACAGTAGGTGGCAGCAGCTTGGCAAACCCAGCCGGGCCAGCCTCAGTCCCTGGGACAAAAAGCATCTTGGGCTGACTTCCTCCTAGACCCCAGCTGCTCAGCCTCGTCACTGGGGCTCCTTGGGCCGGCGGTGCTGGCGTCTCTGGTGGTCTACCTGGCCTCCACCCAGTACAGTAGGTGGCAGCAGCTTGGCAAACCCAGCCGGGCCAGCCTCAGTCCCTGGGGACAAAAAGCATCCTGACTGATAGTAGTGAAGTCACTCAGTCGTGTCCAACTCTTAGCGACCTCATGAACTGTAGCCTACCAGGTTCCTCCATCCATGAGATTTTCCAGGCAAGAGTACTGGAGTGGGTTGCCATATAACCACCCTCCGAGACTTTGAAGAATGGAAGAGACGAGATCTCTTCACGAATATCCGAGATATCAAGGGAACGTTTCATGCAAGGATGAGCACAATAAAGGACAAATGTCAAGGACCGAACAGAGGCAGAAGAGATTAGGAAGAGGTGGCAACCACACACAGAACTAGATGAAAAAGGTCTTAATGACCCAGAAAACTGGCAGTGCGGCCACCCACCTGCAACCAGGCATCCCAGAGTGCGAAGCCAAGGGCGCCTTAGCAGGAAGCTTTACTAGGAACAAAGCTAGTGAAGGTGACGGAATTCCAACTGAAACTATTTCAGATCATGAAAGATGATGCTGCGAAAGTGCTGTTCTCAATATGCCAGCAAATTTAGAAAACTCATCCGTGGCCACAGGGCTGGAAAAGGTCAGTTTTCATTCCAATCCCAAAGAAAAGCAATACCAAAGAATATTCACACTACCATATAATTTTGCTCATTTTCCATGCTAGTAAGGTATATGTTCAAAATCCTTCAAGCCAGGCTTCAGCAGTATGTGAACTAAGAACTTCCAGATCTACAAGCTGGACTTAGAAAAGGCAGAGGAATCAGAGGTCAAATTGCCAACATCCACTGGATCATAGAAAAAGCAAGGGAATTCCAGAAAAACATCTACTACTGCTTCAATGACGACACTAAAGTCTTTGACCGTGTGGATCACACCGAATTGTGGAAAATTCTTAAAGAGACCAGAATACCAGACTACCTTACCTGTCTCCAGAGAAACCTGTATGCAGGAAAGAAGCAACAGTTAGAACCAGACATGGAACAATGGAATGGTTCAAAATCGGGAAAGGAGGACGTCAAGGCTGTGTATTGTCACCCTGCTTATTTAACTTCTATGCAGAGTACATCATGAGAAACACTGGGATGGATGAATCACAAGCTAGAATTAAGATTTCTGGGAGATATCAACAACCTCAAACATGTAGATGATACTACTCTAATGGCAGAAAGTGAAGAGGAACTAAAGAACCTCTTGATGAGGGTAAGGGAGGAGCGTGAAAAAGCTGGCCTGACATAGGAAGAAAAAAACAAAACTAAGACCACGGCATCTGGTCCCACCACTCCATGGCAAACAGACGTGGGAAAAAATAAAAACACTGACACTTTCTCTCCTAGACTCCAAAGTCCCTGCAGATGGCGACAGCAGCCATGAAAACTAAAAGACACTTGTTTGGAAGGAAAGCTATGACAAACCTAGACAGTGTATTAAAAAGCAGAGACATCACTTTGCCGACAAAGGTTTTTCTAGTCAAAGCTGTGGTTTTTCCAGTAGTCATGTACAAATGTGAGAGTTGGACTATAAAGAAGGCTGAGTCCCAAAGAACTGATGCTTTTGAACTGTGGTGTTGGAGAAGACTCTCAAGAGTCCCTTGGACTGCAAGGAGATCCAACCAGTCCATCCTTTAAAGAGACCAGAATACCAGACTACCTTACCTGTCTCCAGAGAAACCTGTATGCAGGAAAGAAGCAACAGTTAGAACCAGACATGGAACAATGGAATGGTTCAAAATCGGGAAAGGAGGACGTCAAGGCTGTGTATTGTCACCCTGCTTATTTAACTTCTATGCAGAGTACATCATGAGAAACACTGGGATGGATGAATCACAAGCTAGAATTAAGATTTCTGGGAGATATCAACAACCTCAAACATGTAGATGATACTACTCTAATGGCAGAAAGTGAAGAGGAACTAAAGAACCTCTTGATGAGGGTAAGGGAGGAGCGTGAAAAAGCTGGCCTGACATAGGAAGAAAAAAACAAAACTAAGACCACGGCATCTGGTCCCACCACTCCATGGCAAACAGACGTGGGAAAAAATAAAAACACTGACACTTTCGCTCCTAGACTCCAAAGTCCCTGCAGATGGCGACAGCAGCCATGAAAACTAAAAGACACTTGTTTGGAAGGAAAGCTATGACAAACCTAGACAGTGTATTAAAAAGCAGAGACATCACTTTGCCGACAAAGGTTTTTCTAGTCAAAGCTGTGGTTTTTCCAGTAGTCATGTACAAATGTGAGAGTTGGACTATAAAGAAGGCTGAGTCCCAAAGAACTGATGCTTTTGAACTGTGGTGTTGGAGAAGACTCTCAAGAGTCCCTTGGACTGCAAGGAGATCCAACCAGTCCATCCTAAAGGAAATCAGTCCTGAATATCCATTGGAAGGACTGATGCTGAAGCTGAAGCTCCAATACTTCGGCCCCCTGATGCAAAGAACTGACTCACTGGAAAAGACGCTAATGCTGGGAAAGACCGAAGGCAGGATGAGAAGGGGATGACAGAGGATGAGATGGTTGGATGGCGTCACTGACTTGATGGACAGGAGTTTGAGCGAGCTCCAGGAGATGGTGAAGGACAGGGAGGCCTGGTGTGCTGCGATCCACTGCGTGGGGTGCGAACGTGCGGCCACCGTGGAGACAGCTGGGCGGCTTCTCACAAACGCGCACACACTCTCACCACGTGCTCAGCAGTCACACTCCTTGAAAAGACAACCACAGTGAAATCTGCACACTGATACTTACAGCAGCTTTATTCATAACTGCCCACACCTGGAAACAACCAAGACGCCCTCAGTAAGTGAACGGATGAATGAACTGGGGCACACCGAACAATGGAGCATCAGCCGCGTAAAAAGAAATGAGCTGTTGGGCCACAGTGAGACACGAGGGAGCCTCAGGTGCATAAGCCAAGTGAGAGGAGCTGACGAGAGACGCACACACTGAGCAGCTCCAGCGCTGTGGCGTTCAGGAAAAGGGGAACCCGTGGAGAGGGTACAAAGGTCAGCGGGCACAGGGCTGCGGCGGGAGGGGTGAGGAAGCACACAGCAAGGGCGTCCCTGACAGGGAGCCGCTCCGTGTGCAGCTGTGACGAGAGGCACACCGGGACGCGTGGGGACAGTGGGGGCCTGAGCCGTCTCTGCACCTCCCTCTCAGCCTTGCTGGGAATGGACACCGGGGAGACGGCAACTGGCGTGTACACACGGAGGCCTCCAGGTGGCGCTAGTGGTGAAGAATCCACCTGCCAGTGCAGGAGGGTTGGGTCCCTGGGTCAGGTCCCCGGGAGGAGAGCACGGCAGCCCACTCCAGCATTCAAGCCCACTCCAGCATTCAAGCCCACTCCAGTATTCAAGCCGGGGGAAGAGTCCCATGGACCGAGGAGCCTAGCGGGCTACGTGCACACGGTCACAGAAGGTCAGACACTTCTCAAGTGAGTGAGCACCCACGTATGAACCAGGTAACTGGTGAAGACTCACTGCACAGCACGGGGACTCAGGGATCTGTGGCGACGTGAAGGCGATCCAGGAGGAGCGGGACACGCGAGCACGCGGAGCTGACTCACTCTGTACAGCAGAGACCCACACCGACCCGAGGGCACGGGGACATGACCCCGCCTGCCAGCGCAGAGAGAGGCCCCGAGCCACAGCCTCCGCAGCCAGCACCCCAGGCCGTGCGCCGCCAGAGGCCCCGCCTGCGGCAGCGACCAACAGGGAACGCCGCCGCAGCGAGGAGACCCAGCTGCAGCTGAAACTAAACTTAAAAAAGCAGACCTGGCACTGTGAAGCCACTACACTCCAGGAAAAAGTTAAGAATAAACAAAACCGCTCTACAAAAAAGTCGATTTTTAAAAAATTTAAGCAATGAAAGTTATAGACAGCCACCCATACACACACAGACAACACGAGAAACGTCTGTACAAGCAAAGCACTCCACATGAAATTCCAAGACTCTCTCAGGCCTCCCAGAGGATCCTGGACTGGCTGACAGTAAGACGGAACACCTCCCCGAGTCCGGCAGGAGCAGTCCTGGCCCTCGAGGGCCTGCGTCCTGCCCGGAAGCCCGTGCTCGCCTGCCGCCCGCGGTCCCTCCGGCCCTGTGGGCTCGCCCCACCCTCCCCTCTTCGCACTTTTTCTAGGCAGCTTCAGCCACCCTTCCGGCTAACATCTGCTCAGAGATTTGAACCAGGTCTCAAGTTTGTAAAAATTAACTGAAAATTTAAAGTCTACGGGACTCATAAATATGTCCCAAGAATGAAAGTCTACACCTGACGATTCTCCCAAATGAGGCCACTCAGGGAGCGCCCATCCCCCGGCTGGCCGGGCGAGGTCGCGGCGCAGACACAGCCGGAAGGCCCCACGCAGAGCAGGCCCAGGCCCTCAGGGAGCTGGCTGGAGCTCCTGCACCCCGTGGGGCAGAGTCGGGGGCGGGGACTGCTCCAGGCCAGTGTCCCCCCAGCTCCAGGAAGAGGCTGGACCCGGGAGGAGCCCCGCTATCCAGGATCCACTCTACACAAACCATCCAACTACTCCAGAGTAACCACCGGCTTTACTTTAAACATCCACAGAACCAGTGTCTGTACTGAGGCCTTCACTCGATTTGAAATGAAAAAAATAAAGGTGAGATTAAGTCCCTTTTGCAAAATTTATAAAAGAACATTGTGTGTGTGTGTAACGGTTAAACCCTTACCTTTAAATTTGGATCTAATGTTTGCCAGCTCTTTGTTTATTCTCTTTATTTCTGCTTCTTTACTTTTGCCTAAAAAAAGAAAACACACAGGCATCTTACTTTACTGATTTCTAAACACACACCTATTCCCTGGCAACAGTGGCACATCAGGGCTAAGGGCAGAATCAGGCTCACAGGCGCCGAGGGGAAAGGGCACCAGCCTCCGCCCGAGGCCTTCAGTCGGGTGCGGCCCCTCATCAAGGCCAGCGAGTCGGCGGAGGGGAGCCCCCAGCGGCGCACGGTCAGCTCGTTCGCCGCCTCACCACAGCCCTGGACCTGGGCGCTCCCACAGCGCTGCTGAGCATGCTCCTAATAGACCACCTCAGCTACGCGCCTGCTCCAAAAGGTGACTTGTACTTCGAGATCGTTTTTTCAAGTGTCAAGTTCTAACTACTGCAGGCGTCTAGTTTTCTTCATGAAATTCGCCAACCCACGAAGTCTGACAGGTGCCCTTCTATAGTGAGCAGTGAAGGCTGGGAACCACCTGTTACATAAGGAAGGAGGGAGGGAGGGAAGGCAGGCCACCTGCACGAGAGCCACACCCCAGCCCTGCTCTGCCCCCTCCTCCCCACGGTCTGCCTCTGTGCTCGTCTCAGCCCACTGACGGCTGGGCACACAGGCCTGAGGAGGAGCAGATGCCGTTCCCAGGGCCACACGTCTCAACAACGCTGCACAGGGGAAGCTGCTCACCACACAGGCAGGCTGAGTCGCGCGCTCCCTCCGCAAGGTCCCACTGCTTCTTCAAAGCAGGAATGCAGGCAAGTAAGTCCCTACCCCAGAGGGAGGAGATGTTTCCACAGCAACCGCCCCCACCGACAGGCTGGGCGCTCACACACCGAAGACACATCGCTCACCGCCCAGCTTCCACTGCTGCTGGAGAGGCAACTCCCCCCAGGGCACTCCCAGCACCAGCTGCCTTTCACCACCAACTTGCTAACAAGCAGGGCTGCACATCCCTGAAGCAAAAGAGCCCTCCTTCGAGCCCCTTCTACTCTAGCAAGGCCCCGGCCGGGCGGAGAGGCAAGCTCCCCGCCAGGCAGTGCTCAAGGTGCCCAGACTCAGGGTGAAGCACCACTTCTGCCCGCAGGGAGATGATGCTCCACATGGCTGCTGGGGGTCTTTAACACGAGCACAGGGGTCGGCTCTGGTGAGCCAGGGGCAGGCCAAGGGGACCAGGCTCTCCTTCGCAGCCCCGAGTGCAGGCTTCCTGGAAGAGGCGCCCAGGACCCAGGGACACCCTACAAAGCTTCAGGCGCGGCAGTCGGTCAAGCACAAACTTTTTTGAAGTTTTCCTGAAAAAGTACTGTCCGCGGCAGCAGGCTTTACTAACTGGGTGAAAGGGCTACGGAGCGAGGCCGTGGCGCCTTCCGCCCACAGGACCTGCAGGGGCGCCACACCACCGGCCTGAGCACACACAGGAGGCCGCAGGCGTGTGCCCCTCCACGTGCCCGCGCGTGCCCATGCGGGCGTGCACCTGTGTGCGTGCGCTTCTCGCGAGGGTGCAGGAACTGGTCTGTGCTGCTCCCAGCGAACGGACCCTGCTCTACCCGCCGCCCGCGGGAAACAGGCCCACGTGGCAGGAACACAGCTGAGCAGAGATGACGCAGGACTGGGCGCAGAGGGCACACGCAGGGCGGAGGGCGCGCAGAGGGCACACGCAGGGCGGAGGGGTCGCCAGCTGCCGCCCGCAGCAGGGAGGGCACACCACACCACTGAAGGCACGAGGCCTGGGGCTCGGGAGGGGGGGAACCACAGGGGCGCGGGGGCCACAGGGTGCTGCCCTGCCTCTGCGGCGGGGGCACGAAGCTGAGGCCTCTCAGCTGAAGCCTGGCTGATTTGCGCACGCGCGCACACACACACACACACTCATTCTAACGAGCGGCGGGCAGGCTCTCCCAAGGACAAGGGCAGGCTCTGGAGCGGGGCACCGAGGCTGGGTCCAGGCACTGCCTCTGGTTTGCCCGCAACCAAGGGGCAATGACTTCGCATCTCTGAGCACAGCACCCTCGACAAGGAAACCACTGAGAGTCACAAGGCCTCACGGCAACACAGCACGGCGGGGAGGCAGGAGTTCAGTTCAGCAGCTCAGCCGCGTCCGACTCTGTGGCCCGTGGACTGCGGCGCGCAGGCTGTCTCGGCCGTCACCAGCTCCCAGGGCTTGCTCAGACTCAATCCAGCGAGTCAGTGGTGCTGCCCAACCACCCCTGCTGCCCCCTTCTCCTCCCGCCTTCAAGCTTTCCCAGCATCAGGGTCTCTTCCAGCGAGTCAGTCCCTCCCACCAGGCGGCCCAAGGCCCAGGCGGCCGCGTCCTCGTGGCTCCTCTTGCTGCTGCGCTTCCCTGGATGCCAAGCCGCGTGCCTGCAGAGACGCTCAGCTGTGCCTCACCTACGTGACGGCAGAGTGGGAGGACCTGCGCTCATCTTCTCCTGCGAAAACTCCAAAATCACAGCTTGCTGCTGAATAACCACCGACAGGAGAATGCTGGATCCCACCCAGAAAGACGCCCCACGTCCCAGGGCAAAGAAGCTCCAGCAAGACGGCAGGAGGGGTAAAATCACGTTTAGAATCGAACCCCGTACCCAGCAGAGACACTCAGAGGGCTGAGCACCAGGACCCACAGACTGAGCCAGACCTCCGAGCCTCCTGCCGCGGGGCAGAGGCTCCGTGAGGCCCCTGGGTCACACAGCCTGTGACCCAAGCCCTCGCGCAGGAGGTCGCCATTAACCCCACCACAGCGCCGCCGAGCGGACGACCCACAAACCGCTCGACAATCATCCCAAAGAACGTCTCGCTGTTGAGAAAGTTCTAGGACCCATAACCCCACGGGGCCTCCCTCGTAGCTCCGTTGGTAAAGAATCTGCCTGGAGGGCAGGAGACCCAGGTTCAGTTCTTGAGTTGGGAAGATCCCCTGGAGAAGAAAATGGCAAACCCATTCCAGTATTCTTGCCTGGAGAATCCCATGGACAGAGGAGCCTGGCAGTCTACAGTCCTGGGGTCACAAGACTTAGCAACCAATCTACCACCAGGAGCCATAACAGATTTCCCACCTGGAGATCTGGCAAAGGGACTGAGAACTCCCAGAGAATCTGACTTTGGAGGCCAGTGGGATTTGGTCACAGAACTTACGCCGGACTGGGGAAACAAACTCTTGGAGGGCACAGACAAAGCCTTGTGGGCACCAGGACCCAGGAGAAAGGAGCACTGACCCCACAGGAGTCTGACCCAGGCTTTCCCGGGAGTGCCCAGGGGTCTCTGGGGAGGCCTGGGGAGGTGGGCCTGCTGCAGGGCTGGGGGCGCTGAGTGCAGCAGTGCATCCTGGGACCTTCTGAAGGAGGCCGCCCTCATCCTCGTCACCTCCACCACAGCTTGGTCTCAGGTCAAACAACAGGGAGGGACCACAGCCCCGCCCATCAACAGAAAACTGGAGTAAAGATTTACTGAGCTCGGGCCCGCCCACCAGAACAAGACCCAGGTTCCCCCTCAGCCAGTCTCTCCCATCAGGAAGCTTCCATAAGCCTCTTCTCCTCCTCCATCAGAGGGCAGACAGACTGGAAACCACAATCACAGAAAACTACCCAATCTGATCACAGGGACCACAGCCTTGTCTAACTCAGTGAAACTAGGAGCCATGCCGTTCAGGGCCACCCACGACGGACGGGTCACGGTGGAGAGTTCTGACAAAACGCGGTCCACTGGAGAAGGGAAGGGCAAACCGCTTCAGCACTCTTGCCTTGAGAAGCCCATGAGCAGCATGAAAAGGCAGTGGGCGTGCACCTGTGTGCGTGCGCTTCTCGCGAGGGTGCAGGAACTGGTCTGTGCTGCTCCCAGCGAACGGACCCTGCTCTACCCGCCGCCCGCGGGAAACAGGCCCACGTGGCAGGAACACAGCTGAGCAGAGATGACGCAGGACTGGGCGCAGAGGGCACACGCAGGGCGGAGGGCGCGCAGAGGGCACACGCAGGGCGGAGGGGTCGCCAGCTGCCGCCCGCAGCAGGGAGGGCACACCACACCACTGAAGGCACGAGGCCTGGGGCTCGGGAGGGGGGGAACCACAGGGGCGCGGGGGCCACAGGGTGCTGCCCTGCCTCTGCGGCGGGGGCACGAAGCTGAGGCCTCTCAGCTGAAGCCTGGCTGATTTGCGCACGCGCGCACACACACACACACACTCATTCTAACGAGCGGCGGGCAGGCTCTCCCAAGGACAAGGGCAGGCTCTGGAGCGGGGCACCGAGGCTGGGTCCAGGCACTGCCTCTGGTTTGCCCTGCAACCAAGGGGCAATGACTTCGCATCTCTGAGCACAGCACCCTCGACAAGGAAACCACTGAGAGTCACAAGGCCTCACGGCAACACAGCACGGCGGGGAGGCAGGAGTTCAGTTCAGCAGCTCAGCCGCGTCCGACTCTGTGGCCCGTGGACTGCGGCGCGCAGGCTGTCTCGGCCGTCACCAGCTCCCGGGGCTTGCTCAGACTCAATCCAGCGAGTCAGTGGTGCTGCCCAACCACCCCTGCTGCCCCCTTCTCCTCCCGCCTTCAAGCTTTCCCAGCATCAGGGTCTCTTCCAGCGAGTCAGTCCCTCCCACCAGGCGGCCCAAGGCCCAGGCGGCCGCGTCCTCGTGGCTCCTCTTGCTGCTGCGCTTCCCTGGATGCCAAGCCGCGTGCCTGCAGAGACGCTCAGCTGTGCCTCACCTACGTGACGGCAGAGTGGGAGGACCTGCGCTCATCTTCTCCTGCGAAAACTCCAAAATCACAGCTCGCTGCTGAATAACCACCGACAGGAGAATGCTGGATCCCACCCAGAAAGACGCCCCACGTCCCAGGGCAAAGAAGCTCCAGCAAGACGGCAGGAGGGGTAAAATCACGTTTAGAATCGAACCCCGTACCCAGCAGAGACACTCAGAGGGCTGAGCACCAGGACCCACAGACTGAGCCAGACCTCCGAGCCTCCTGCCGCGGGGCAGAGGCTCCGTGAGGCCCCTGGGTCACACAGCCTGTGACCCAAGCCCTCGCGCAGGAGGTCGCCATTAACCCCACCACAGCGCCGCCGAGCGGACGACCCACAAACCGCTCGACAATCATCCCAAAGAACGTCTCGCTGTTGAGAAAGTTCTAGGACCCATAACCCCACGGGGCCTCCCTCGTAGCTCCGTTGGTAAAGAATCTGCCTGGAGGGCAGGAGACCCAGGTTCAGTTCTTGAGTTGGGAAGATCCCCTGGAGAAGAAAATGGCAAACCCATTCCAGTATTCTTGCCTGGAGAATCCCATGGACAGAGGAGCCTGGCAGTCTACAGTCCTGGGGTCACAAGACTTAGCAACCAATCTACCACCAGGAGCCATAACAGATTTCCCACCTGGAGATCTGGCAAAGGGACTGAGAACTCCCAGAGAATCTGACTTTGGAGGCCAGTGGGATTTGGTCACAGAACTTACGCCGGACTGGGGAAACAAACTCTTGGAGGGCACAGACAAAGCCTTGTGGGCACCAGGACCCAGGAGAAAGGAGCACTGACCCCACAGGAGTCTGACCCAGGCTTTCCCGGGAGTGCCCAGGGGTCTCTGGGGAGGCCTGGGGAGGTGGGCCTGCTGCAGGGCTGGGGGCGCTGAGTGCAGCAGTGCATCCTGGGACCTTCTGAAGGAGGCCGCCCTCATCCTCGTCACCTCCACCACAGCTTGGTCTCAGGTCAAACAACAGGGAGGGACCACAGCCCCGCCCATCAACAGAAAACTGGAGTAAAGATTTACTGAGCTCGGGCCCGCCCACCAGAACAAGACCCAGGTTCCCCCTCAGCCAGTCTCTCCCATCAGGAAGCTTCCATAAGCCTCTTCTCCTCCTCCATCAGAGGGCAGACAGACTGGAAACCACAATCACAGAAAACTACCCAATCTGATCACAGGGACCACAGCCTTGTCTAACTCAGTGAAACTAGGAGCCATGCCGTTCAGGGCCACCCACGACGGACGGGTCACGGTGGAGAGTTCTGACAAAACGCGGTCCACTGGAGAAGGGAAGGGCAAACCGCTTCAGCACTCTTGCCTTGAGAAGCCCATGAGCAGCATGAAAAGGCAGGAGGGACAGCCCCAAACAGACCCAGGGGACCCCATAGGGCAGAATGTGGGGACCGGGGCAGAGCGAGGGCAGGGCTCCTGGCTCAGAGATGGAGACGGCAGAGGAGGGCAGAGACGGCAGAGGAGGGCGGAGACAGCAAGAAAAGTGGAGAAGGGGCTAAAATATCCACAGAACAGCTCAGATGCTGGGTAAGAGAAATCAGGTAAAATAGACGTTTAAAAACCATTTCAAAAATGGATAAAAAGAAGGAATTCTCTGGCAGTCCAGTTGTTAAGACCCTGTGCGCTCACTGCCAAGGACCTGGGTTCAATCCCTGCCCAGGGAACTAAGATCCCAGAAGCTGTGCGGCACAGCCAGAAAGAAAAAGAGCAGGGGAACACACACAGAGACCGGGAGAGGGGCAGATGGAAAGAATGGAGACAGCATCCTTCAGAGCAGACGGAGATGAGGAGCACTTCCCTGAGGCTCCGCGGCAAAGAATATGCCTGCTGACGCAGGAGACACCGGCCCGTCCCCGGCTCAGGAGCCGCGCTCCAGGCCCGCGAGCCACAGCACGCAAGCCCTCACGGCTGACAGCTGAGGGCCCGTCCCGCAATACCCGCAGGCTCAACGCACGGCCGAAGAAGAAAAGAGTAAAATCTTCTGAACATCTGGGGAAAAAGCAGCTCATACAAGGAAGAGAATGAGACTTCCTCATGCCTCTGACCCTAGGGCTCAGGTCTGGGCTGCACCGCCGGGCCCACTGGCTGGACTGCGCCTGGGCACCCTCATCACCCGGGGAGATGGCGCCTCGGGGGCCGAGGACACAAGAGTGGCCCTCACGGGCTGGCAGTGCTCCCACTCCAGAGTGAGGCTGTGCCTGAGCCACCGTCCCGGGGACCCCCACAGGCCCCGGGGACCCCCACAGGCCCGGGGACCCCCACGGCCCCGGGGACCCCCACAGGCCCGGGGACCCCCACGGCCCCGGGGACCCCCACAGGCCCGGGGACCCCCACAGGCCCGGGGACCCCCACAGGCCCGGGGACCCCCACAGGCCCGGGGATGCCCCTTCCCACCCCCACCACCCAGGAACTGCCCAGGTTCTGGCTCTCCCAAACAGGCCATGAGGGAGACGCACTGCAGACAGATCAAGGCATCCAAATCCACACTTATGCCCCAGATTCACCACACTGCCACCCTCCTCCACATGGTGAGGCCGCCGGGGAGACACACGAGCCCGGCGCCCCCACAGGCTCATGAGAGTGAACGGCCCTCCCGGCCAAGCGCCTTGCCGCCAAGCCCCACCAGCCCGCACTGCTGGGAGCAGCTGCAGCAAGAAGTCTGCTTTTTCCAGAAAAAGCCGTAGCCCTGGAGGAGAGGCGGCTGCCCACCCTGATGGGCCGGCCACAGCCAGAGCAGCCGGATGTGGGGCTGAGCCTCAGCAAGACCCCTGTGCAGACCCCACTGGAACGCAGCAGGCCTGTCGGCCACGGAAAACACCGAGCTTCTAACAGGCAGTTCCCACAGTGGAGGTCGGAGCTCTGGGAGCTCATGAGAAACCCAGACCAGCCTACAGCCACCGCCCCCAAGCAAGCTACAGTGTGCACCCAGTCAGGAGCAAGAACGCACTCCAGGGCTGTGAAAAGCAGCCTGGGGTCCTACAATCACCGCCTGGGTCTTTCTCCTGGAATTACACGCCGGTTAACAGAGTGCTGGGTAACTGCTCCTTCCTGTCTGCTAGCTGAGCTCATCAGCTTACAGCGCCGGTGTTCTCAGAAGAGGCTAATTTCAAACAAAAAGCACAGGGGCCTATCTCAGCTCATGAGAACGAAAACAGCAAACAGCACAGATCTTACAGCAGTAAGTCTGAAATTTACAAGAAAACTTGGTCGAAACAAAGAAGTTTGCTCTGTGCGTAAAACGACTTCACTGAGGGAGTCGACAATCCAAGGCTGCCCACAGAAGAGCGGCAGCTTCTGAAGAGAGCGGGCCGCGCTGTGGGCGGATGGGAGAACCCCGCCCGGCCGGCCCGCCTCGCGCAGGAGCTCGAGCTCCACAGAGCGCGCAACGGGGGCCACACCACGGCCACCTGAGCGCACGCAGGCCGCCAGGCCCCCTCTCGGACTTCTCTCTCCGTGTCACCTCTGGTGCGCGGGAAGGCTGGGCCTCAGAGAAGCCCTCCAGACAGTGGGCGGGAACCGAAGCCCTCAGGGAGCACTCAGGGCTGCTGTGCCACAGGAGATGAGACCAGCCTGGCCCAGACAACAGCGACGGTGTGTCTCATTTTAACAGCGGAGTGAGGCCTAGCTCGCGCGTCCCACAGCCACTTGTCTGAAGCACACACCTCAAGGACTCCGAGGACATTCGGAGGGAGCGCCCACCGCTTCCGTCTAATTCAGAGGGTGCGCCCACTGCTACCGTCTCATTCTGGAACATGTCCATCTCCGCAAAAAGAAACATCACACCCTCAGGCAGTCACCCCCATCCCCTCCTCGGCCAGACTCTGCGTCTCCGGCTTCGCCTCTGAATGCTTCCCACACAGCCTGTACACGCTCTTCTGTAGCCAGCACCTACAAAAGACGCCACGCCCGCGTCACGGGGGCCTGGATCAGGACCTCAGCCCTCCTCGCTGCTGGCTAACCCTGCATTATGCAGCTACACCACATCTGGTCACCTGCCCACCGCCCGATGGAGCTGGGGCTTGTTACCACTTCTTGGTTACTATGAACATGTTGCTGTGAACATTTATGAACAAGTTTCTGTGTGAATATACGTTTCTAGAACTGCTGGGTCATATGGCAATCCCACGTTTCAGCACCTGGAGGGACTGACAAGACGTCTTCCCAAGAGGCAGCAGCATCTCGGCTACTGTTGCTGTCCAGGCGCCCAGTCCTCTCCGACTCTTCGGGACCTCACGGCCTGCAGCCCACCGGCTCCTCTGTCCGTGGGAGTTCCCAGGCAAGAACGCTGGAGTGGGTTGCCATTTTCTTCTCCAAGGGATCTTCCTGACCCAGGAATCAAGGCCCATCCCTGCACTGGCAGGTGGACTCTTCACCACCGGCCACCAGGGAAGCTCATCCTCCTCCACCATGAAAGAGCCAGGGCCCCATCTCCCCCAGTCCTGCCAGCTCCTGCTGCTGCCCATCAGTCTCACCCGAGCATCCTCGTGAGGAGTTGCCGTCACTGTGCTGATTTGCAGCTCCCTAAAGGCTTATGTGATCATCTGGACATCTACTTTACCCATCTTTGCTGAGGCTGGCTGACTTTTCTCTTTTGGGGGATCTTAGCTCCCCGGAGGCCACAGTCTGAAGGCAGGCACTCTGCAGAGATGGTACGGAGGGCTGGCCCCCGAGCTGCCAGGGAAGGCCCTGCTGAGCTGTGGTTTCACCTCCATTTGCCTCAGAGTATTTTTTCAATCTCCCTTGTGTCCTCTTCTTTGTCTCACTATTTAGGAGGGTGTTTGATTTCCACAGATTGGTGAATGTCCCAAATTTCTTCCTGTTCGGTTCACTCGCTCAGTCGTGTCCGACTCTTTGCAAGCCCATGGACTGGGAGCATGCCTCCCTGCCCATCACCAACTCCCAGAGCTTCTCCACCATGAAAGAGCCAGGGCCCCATCTCCCCCAGTCCTGCCAGCTCCTGCTGCTGCCCATCAGTCTCACCCGAGCATCCTCGTGAGGAGTTGCCGTCACTGTGCTGATTTGCAGCTCCCTAAAGGCTTATGTGATCATCTGGACATCTACTTTACCCATCTTTGCTGAGGCTGGCTGACTTTTCTCTTTTGGGGGATCTTAGCTCCCCGGAGGCCACAGTCTGAAGGCAGGCACTCTGCAGAGATGGTACGGAGGGCTGGCCCCCGAGCTGCCAGGGAAGGCCCTGCTGAGCTGTGGTTTCACCTCCATTTGCCTCAGAGTATTTTTTCAATCTCCCTTGTGTCCTCTTCTTTGTCTCACTATTTAGGAGGGTGTTTGATTTCCACAGATTGGTGAATGTCCCAAATTTCCTCCTGTTCGGTTCACTCGCTCAGTCGTGTCCGACTCTTTGCAAGCCCATGGACTGGGAGCATGCCTCCCTGCCCATCACCAACTCCCAGAGCTGGCTCAGACTCACGTCCACCAAGTCGGTGATGCCACCCAACCACGGCATCCTCTGTTACAGTCCCCTTCTCCTCCTGCCTTCAATCTTTCCCAGCATCAGGGTCTTTTCCAATGAGTCAGTTCTTCACATCACGTGGCCAAAGTATTGGAGTTTCAGCTTCAGCATCAGTCCTTCCAATGAACATTCAGGACTGATTTCTTTTAGGACGGACTGGTTGGATCTCCTTGCAGTCCAAGGGACTCTAGAGAGTCTTCTCCAGCACCACAGTTCAAAAGCATCGATTCTTCGGCGCTCAGCCTTCTTTATGGTCCAGGTCTCACCTCCACACGTGACCACTGGGAAGGCCACGGCCTTGCCTAGACGGACCTCTGTCAGCAGGCGCTCCCTCTGCTCCTCAACACACCGTCTAGGTTCGCCATAGCCCTCCTTCCAAGGAGCGTCCTCTGAGCTCGTGGCTGCGGTCCCACCTGCAGCGATTCTGGAGCCAAAAAACACTCTCGCTGTCTGCACTGTCCCATCTATCTGCCGTGAAGCGATGGGACTGGACGCCGTGACCCTAGTTTTCTGAACGTTGAGTTTTAAGCCAACTTTTTCGCTCTCCTCTTTCACTTTCATCAGGAGGCTCTTCAGTTCTTCTTCGCTTTCTGCCATAAGGGTGGTGTCATCTGCATATCTGAGGTTACTGATATTTCTCCTGGCAATCTTATTCCAGCTTGTGCTTCCTCCAGCCCAGCGTTTCTCATGATGTACTCTGCATATAAGTTAAAGAAGCAGGGTGACAACACACAGCCTTGACGTGCTCCTTTCCCAATGTGAACCAGTCCGTTGTTCCATGTCCAGTTCTAAGTGTTGCTTCCTGACCTGTATACAGGCTTCACAGGAGGCTGGTAAGGTCTGGCACTCAGATGTCTTTAAGAATTTTCCAAAGTTTGTTGTGATCCACACAGTCAAAGGTTTTAGCATAGTCAATGAAGCAGAAATAGATGTTTTTATGGAATTCTCTTGCTTTTTCTACGATCTACCAGGCGTTGACAATTTAATCTCTGGTTCCTCTGCCTTTTCGAAATCCAGTTTGAACATCTGGAAGTTCTCAATTCACATACTGTTGAAGGCTAGCTTGGAGAATTTTGAGCATTACTTTGCTGGTGTGTGAGATGAGTGCAATTGTGCAGTAGTTTGAACATTCTTTGGCCTTGCCATTCTTTGGGATTGGAGTGAAAACTGACCTTTTCCAGTCCTGTGGCC
This sequence comes from Madoqua kirkii, assembly GCA_006408675.1. Lineage (NCBI taxonomy): Eukaryota > Metazoa > Chordata > Mammalia > Artiodactyla > Bovidae > Madoqua > Madoqua kirkii. The sequence goes on along the minus strand of SJYC01021434.1, from coordinate 19,946 downwards.
ACTGCTGAGTTTTCCAAATTTGCTGGCATATTGAGTGCAGCATTTTCACAGCATCATCTTTTAGGATTTGAAACAGCTCAGCTAGAATTCCGTTACCTCTACTAGCTTTGTTCACAGTGATGCTTCCTAAGGCTCACTTGACTTCGCATTCCAGGATGTCTGGCTCTAGGTGAGTGACCATATCATCATGGGTTATCTGGGTCATTAAGATCCTTTTCGTAAAGGTTTTCTGTGTATTCTTGCCACCTCTTTTTAATATCTTCTGATTCCGTTAGGTCCCTACCGTTTCTGTCCTTTATTCTGCTCATCTTTGCATGAAATGTTCCCTTGGTTTCTCTAATTTCCTTGAAGAGATCAATAGTCTCTCTCATTCTATTACTATCCTCTATTTCTTTGCACTGATCACTGAGGAAGGCTTTCTTATTGCTCCTTGCTATTCTCTGGAGCTCTGCGTTCAGCTGGTATCTCTTTCCTTTCCTCCTCTGCCTTTCACTTCTTGTCTCAGCTATCTGTAAGGCCTCCTCAGACAACCATTTCGCCTTTTCGCATTTCTTTTCCTTGTGGATGGTCTTGATCACCTCCTCCTGTACAATGTCACGAACCTCTATCCATAGTTCTTCAGGCACTCTGCCTATCAGATCTAACCTCATGAATCTGTTTGTCACTTTCACTGTATAATCGTAAGGGATTTGATTTAGGTCATAGCTGAATGGGTCCAGTGGTTTTGCCTACTGTTTTCAATTTAAGTCTGAATTTCGCAACAAGGAGTTCATGATCTGAGCCACAGTCAGCTCCTGGTCTTGTTTTTGCTGACTGTACAGAGCTTCTCCATCTTCAGCTGCAAAGAATATAATCAATATGATTTTTATTGACCATCTGGTGATGTCCAGATGTAGAGTCGTCTCTTGTGTTGGAAGAGGGTGTTTTCTATGACCAGTGTGTTCTCTTGGCAAAACTCTGTTAGCGTTTGCCCTTCTTCACCCTGTACTCCAAGGCCAAACTCGCCTGTTACTCCAAGCATCTCTTAACTTCCTACTTTCACATTCTGGTTCCCTATGATGAAAAGGACATCTTTTTTGGTGTTAGTTCTAGAAGGTCTTGTAGGTCATGATAGAACCATTCAAATTCAGCTTCTTCGGCATTAGCGGTTGTGGCATAGACTTGGATCACTGTGATAGTGAATGGCTTGCCCTGGAAACAGAGGTATTCTGTCATTTTTGAGACTGCACTCAAGCACTGCATTTCAGAGTCTCTTGTTGCTTATGAGGGCTACTCCAACAGTCCTGAGGGATCCCTGCCCACAGCAGTTACCGGTTTCTGACTTCACTGCGCTGTGGTTGGGGAGCACGCTGCATGATTCCGCTCCTCTGAGGCTTTTTAGCGGCTAACACACAGTGCCTTCTGAGGAATGCCCCCGTGCACCTGGGAGCAACGTGCATGCGCTGCTCTTGCAGGCGGCACGGGCTGCAGAGGTCTGTGAGGCCCAGCGGCCTTACAGGGACGCCTTCCATCACTGCCGCGCTCCCGTCCCCCGTGTCTGTTACTGAACGCCAGGTACAGTCCCGACTGCTGACACTGCTGTTAAAGTCTCTATTTCTCCCTTCATTTCTTCGTGTATTTTACTTGGTGTATCTTGAGGTTCTGCTACTGGGTCTAGAACTGGAAATTCCTGACGACCCAGTGGGAGGGCTCAGCACTTTCGCCGTCATGGCCCAGGCCCCGTCCCGGGTCAGGGCGCCTGGGACTCCGCGGTCCGAGAGGCATGGCCCACGCTCTGGCCCTCCCCCATCGTGGGATTCTCTTCGCGTCTCTAACAGCTCTGCTGGGAGGTCTGTTTTGTCTGATGTGCGAGCAGCCACTCCAGCTCTCTTCCGGTTGCTCTCTGCGAAGCCCACCATCCTTCCTCCCACTGCTGTCTTCTGTTTCTACCTTTTAATCTACAGTGTCTTCTGAACAAAGTATTTAGCTGGATCGTGTCTTTGTTTTTTCTTAAACCCATCCTGCCAACCTGCCTTCTAATTCGCGGTGCAGCTCATCCACGTCTAAGATGATCACTGATGAGGCAGGACTCGCGTCTGCGGTTTCGCTGTCTTCCCTCTGTCACGCTCCTGCATCCTTCCACTGCCTTCTTTTACACTCCGCGCATGCCGGGTCACTCCAGTCACGTCCAGCTTTGCGCCTCTGCGGACCGCAGCCCTCCCGGCGCCTCTGTCCACAGGGCTCTCCATGAGGCTGCTGGAGCGGGCGGCCGTGCCTCCCCAGGCCGCCTCCCCCACACAGGGTGGACCCACGTCTCCTGCACTGGCAGGCAAGCTCCTTACCCCCAGGGCCAGCTGGGAAGCGAGGTGCCCTCCAGCAGACCAGGGCAGTTCCGTTTCTTTCTACTATTTATTTTCTAGCTACTTTCCTAGCAGCTGCCTGGGGCACACAATTAACTCTTAAAACAATCTAGTTTGATTAATACAAATTCAGTTTTAGGGAATTCCCTGGCAGTCCATGGTTAGGACTTCGCACTTTCACTGCCATGGCCCAGGTTCAACCCCTGGTTAAGGAACTAAGATCCCACAAGCCATATATATGGCACAGCCAAAGGAAACATTTTAACAGTACAGAGAAACTTTGTTCCAACATAGTGCTGTTCCTTCCCTCCTCCGGTGTGGTAGTTTTGTTTTACAAATTATACATTTAAACATTACAAGATCATCAGTATAATTTAATTGGGCTTCCCTTGTGGCTCAGCTGGTAAAAAATCCACCTGCAATGTGGGAGACCTGTGTTCCATCCCGGGTTGGGAGGATCCCCTGGAGGAGCAAACGGCTTCCTACTCCAGTGTTCTGGCCTAGAGAATTCCATGGATTTCTAATTTCACTCCACTGTGGTTGGTCCACTGTGGTTGGTGAACACACTTTGTATGGTTTTGATCCTTTAAAATTTGAGAATTTTTTAAAAAATAGCTTACAGTCTATTCTGCAGAATGTCCCTTGTGCACCTGAGAATGTTATTTAAACTATATTAAAATTAGTTAAAAACTACTGTTTCATGCAGTTTTCTTTTAAATCAGGTCGGAGACCAAACATTACAAACATACACTGCCTTTTAGATCTGCCCATGCGGCTGCTTTGCCACTGCTCGCTATTTCTGTGTGTCTTCTAAACATACACTGCCTCTTAGGCCTGCCCAGGCGGCTGTCTCGGAGAAGGCAGTGGCACCCCACTCCAGTACTCTTGACTGGAAAATCCCATGGATGGAGGAGCCTGGTGGGCTGCAGTCCGTGCTAAGGGTCATACACGACTGAGCGGCTTCCCTTTCACTCTTCACTTTCATGCACTGGAGAAGGAAATGGCAACCCACTCCAGTGTTCTTGCCTGGAGAATCCCAGGGACGGGGGAGCCTGGTGGGCTGCCGTCTATGGGGTCGCACAGAGTCGGACACGACTGCAGCGACTCAGCAGCAGCGGCCGCCTTCGCCACCGCCCTCGACTCCCGCGCGTATTCTACCACCGGGTGCCCCTTCATCGTTGCCTGACCAGTCGCCTCAGCGCTGCTTCTAACTAACTGATGTTCCTGTGGCTGTGCTGGGCCTTGCCTGCCGCACGCAAGCTTTCTCTAGCTGCAGCCAGCAGGGGCTACTCTCCGGCTGCACTGAGCAGGCATCTCTTGCTGTGGCTTCTCTTGGTGCAGAGTATGGGACACGCGAGCTCAGTAGTGGTGACGGGCTTAACTGCTTCGCGGCAAGTGGGATCCTCCCAGACCAGGGATCAAGCCTGCGTCCCCTGCAGTGGCAGGTGGAGCCTTAACCGCTGGGCCACTAAGGAAGTTCTCCCTTGACCATCTGCTGCAGTGCAGGTCTGCTAGCAAGAGATTTTCTCATTCTTGATTATTTAGTAATATCTTAATTTCTTCATTTATGAAAAGTGGTTTTTTGTGTTTAAAAGCACAAAAAAGATGTCACTGTGCCGACAAAGGTCTGTATGGTCAAAGCAATGGTTTTTCCAGTAGTCATGTACGAATATGAGAGTTGGACCATAAAGAAGGCTCAGTACAGAAGAACTGATGACTTCAAATTGTGGTACTGGATCTTGACAGTCCTTTGGGCTGCAAGGAGATCAGACCAGTCAATCCTAAAGGAAATCAACCCTGAACGTTCATTGGAATGGAGAAGACAATGGCACCCCACTCCAGTACTCTTGCCTGGAAAATCCCATGGATGGAGGAGCCTGGTGGGCTGCAGTCCGTGCTAAGGGTCATACACGACTGAGCGGCTTCCCTTTCACTCTTCACTTTCATGCACTGGAGAAGGAAATGGCAACCCACTCCAGTGTTCTTGCCTGGAGAATCCCAGGGACGGGGGAGCCTGGTGGGCTGCCGTCTATGGGGTCGCACAGAGTCGGACACGACTGCAGCGACTCAGCAGCAGCGGCCGCCTTCGCCACCGCCCTCGACTCCCGCGCGTATTCTACCACCGGGTGCCCCTTCATCGTTGCCTGACCAGTCGCCTCAGCGCTGCTTCTAACTAACTGATGTTCCTGTGGCTGTGCTGGGCCTTGCCTGCCGCACGCAAGCTTTCTCTAGCTGCAGCCAGCAGGGGCTACTCTCCGGCTGCACTGAGCAGGCATCTCTTGCTGTGGCTTCTCTTGGTGCAGAGTATGGGACACGCGAGCTCAGTAGTGGTGACGGGCTTAACTGCTTCGCGGCAAGTGGGATCCTCCCAGACCAGGGATCAAGCCTGCGTCCCCTGCAGTGGCAGGTGGAGCCTTAACCGCTGGGCCACTAAGGAAGTTCTCCCTTGACCATCTGCTGCAGTGCAGGTCTGCTAGCAAGAGATTTTCTCATTCTTGATTATTTAGTAATATCTTAATTTCTTCATTTATGAAAAGTGGTTTTTTGTGTTTAAAAGCACAAAAAAGATGTCACTGTGCCGACAAAGGTCTGTATGGTCAAAGCAATGGTTTTTCCAGTAGTCATGTACGAATGTGAGAGTTGGACCATAAAGAAGGCTCAGTACAGAAGAACTGATGACTTCAAATTGTGGTACTGGATCTTGACAGTCCTTTGGGCTGCAAGGAGATCAGACCAGTCAATCCTAAAGGAAATCAACCCTGAACGTTCATTGGAAGGACTGGTGCTGAAGCTCCAATACTATGGCCACCTGATGCAAAGAACCATCTCACCGGAAAAGACTTATGCTGGGAAAGGTTGAGAGCAAAAGGAGAAGAGGAGGGCAGAGGATGAGGTGGTTGGATGGCACCACTGACTCAGCAGACACGAATCTGAGCAAGCGCCGGGAGACAGCAAGCACGGGGGAGCCTGGTGTGCTGCGGCCCGTGGGTCGCAGGGTCAGACAGGCCTTGGCGCCTGACCAGCGGTGTGCCTGACGGTGCCCGAGCTCCCCAAGGCTCTGTTCCTCCTTTCTTTTGGCTTTCTGTTCCTCGGCTGGACCTGAGCTTACCTTAATTTAGATCTTAATTTAATTAGAGTAAAAATCCTATTCCCAAATTCACTGCTTTCTGTCTTCTGCCAGTCCAAATCTACTCTTGAGCCCGTCTAGTGAATTTTTCATTTTCCACAGTTATTGTATCTTCAACTCCAGAATTTCTACTTTATGTTTTTTAAATAGCATCTACCTTTTTACCGATAGCTTCTATTTGGTGAGATATCACTTTCATATATTAATTACTCGGGCATTGTTTTAATTCTTTAAATAGCCAATTTCAAGTCCTTGTCGAGTATTATTAAGCCTAATGTCTGGGCCCTTTCAAGGACAGTTTCCACTGACTACATTTTTCCTGTGTAAAGACCATATTTTCCTCTTTCTTTGCACATCTCATCAGTTGGTACTGAAAGCTGGCATTTCAGACAATACACTGCGGCAGCCCTGGAATTCACTCTCCCTCCCCAGGGGCCGCTGCCGCTGCTCCCTGCTCAGGGGCTGCTGCTGCTGCTGCTGCTGCTCAGCGACTTTCCTGGGAAGCCTCTAAGCCCCCACAGTTTGCAGCGACCGTCTCTGCTCAGTTAGCTGAGCCGTCAGTAAGTGACTAGTCGGATTTCTTGCATGTGCTGACTAGTGAGTGGCCCGGACGCCCCAGGGCCTGTGGACGCGCTGAGGCCCACTCTCAGCCCGCAGGCGGGCATCCTCTGCCTTCACTGCCCGTCTGTGCAGACTCAGGCCAGACGGCGTGCGGCCAGGCTCCGCTCAGTTTCCCCTGGGCACACACAGGCCTGCCGCACGCCCTTCAAGACCCACAGGAGTCTCTCAGAGCTGCTCAGAGCCCCGGGCCACAGACGCTCCCACTATGTCAACCCCAAGCCGTGACAGTAACAGACACAAGGGTGGCTCCTCCCTGTCAGCTCTGCAGATGGGCTCCTCCCGAGAGCCGAGGCCAGCCCCACTGCTCCGAGCGAGGACCCTGAGGGACCCCAGATCCGACCTGGGCCTTCCAGGAGCTGCAAGGCCGCTGCAAGACGTGGCTCTCAGCTACCCAGGTCACGGCAGAGGAGAGTGGCAAGGAGTCAAGCTGGAGGTTCAGCAGTTCTTCTTGAATGAATCTTCCTGAGATTATGTCACTTTTAGTTTATTTCCAGAGCTCCAGCACAGTTGAGTTTGACCATCTTTGCCAGTGTTTTCACTGGTTTTACAGAGGACTGGGCTTATGAGGGCCTCATTCTGCCATCCTCACTGAGTGGCATTTCTGCTGCACAGTCACAGCCACTACGGCATAGAGCGCTTTCCCATCGGTGGCCGGATGCCCACATCCCCCTGCCTTTCCACTCCTCCTGCCTGGATGCAGACGCCTGCCATCTCTCCCAGACCAGAGCAATCCACCTCGTCCTAACTGGCTTCCTGCCGCAAACTTCATCTAAAACCATCCTCTGCATTCAAAATGACTATTTTGCTAACAGAGGATAAACTGTAAAGCACCCCTCTGCTGTTTAAGGTATGTCGATGGCCCCCACGCCACAGAGGTGGCGCACACGACCAGCTGCCAGGCCAAGCATCCCACCGCACCCCCCGCCTGTAGGCAGGGTCATCCCGGGACCCCCACAGCCCCCGCTGTGTCCGCGGCCACTCACGGCCACCTGTGGCACTCCAGCTTCCTGCACCTGCAGCTCAGAAAGGCCACCGGAGCGCGACCCGCGCCTCCACACCTGGCCACCCTCTCCTGGGCACCGCCAGCCCTCCCTGAGGAGCTGACCACCCTGGCTTCCACTACTCACCTCGGACACTCAGCGCTCTGGCTACACGGGCTGGGCCCCTCTGGAGAGAGGCCACATCTCGTCCCCCAGCATCTGGCACACGGGAGAGAACAGGCTCTGCCCGAGGCCCCTCCCTGTGACCTGCGTCCGCACCCTGACAGCACCTCCGACCGGCCTTCCTCTGGGCTCGCTCTGTGGCAGCCCCGCAACCTCCTGCTGTCTCTCCCACACGCGACTATCGCCCCCGAGAGGCCTGCACGCCCGCTGTCCCCTCCAGCGAGCGCGTGACCCAGTGCCCTCCAGCCCGCCCAACCGCCACCTTCAGAGCATGACCAGCCCCAGCCGCCCGGTCTGAAGCAGAGACCCACAGCCGTGTCCTGGGCACCTCCTCACCTGTACGTTTCTCTCTTGTACGTCCTGTCTCCTGACAAACGATGCACCTTTTTATTTTCTATTTCCAGCCACCAGAATGTAAGCTCCACAGGAGGGGGCAGTTCTGAGTGTTTTAGTCATGGCTATATCCCCTGGCGCTCAGCAGGTGCCCCGCAGGTGCCCGGTGCAGCGGATGTCCGGCACTAGCAACGGTCCCCAGGGCTTCCAGGTGGCCCCGCCAGGGAACAACGCGCGCCACCGGGCCGGAAGGGCCACCAGCGCAGGTGGCGTGCTCCCCTCCAGCGCGCTCATCTTCCCTGCCCCTAAGCCCCCCCTAGCGGGGGTCTGGCCCGCTCTCCTCCCGGGCACTCTCAGCCCCTCCGCTGCCGCCAGCACGCCCGATGGCGGCTACGACACCTCTCACCTCCCACGCAGGCCTCTCTGACCCGCTTCTCCGAGGCCCAGAGGCCTTCTCGCACAGGTGGGCCTGTCACTCACCTGACTCTTCAGCAGCCTCCCCCACGACACCTCAGAGCACTCAGACTGCCCGCAGGCAAGGGCCGCGCCCTCTACGCTCGGTGCCCAGGGCTCTCGGGTCCTGGAGCAGGGCCACATCGGCGCCTCAGCCCAGCCCTGCCCGCTCCGGACCAGCTCGCGTGCCGTGTCCTCAGAGAGGCCCTGTGTGAGCACCCTACCTGACGCAGGCTCCCCTCCGTGCTCACCACGATGACATATATTCTAAAAATATTCCCAGTTTCAGAAGTTTGAGCTCAGGGTTAAAAGTAACTCTTTGAAAAGTTAGGAATTCAAACTCTCCTGACTGATTTATCATTGGCGATTATGGAATTCACTGGCGTCCCCACAAAGACAGACTTCCATTTACCCATTCCATCTCCAGCAAGAAGCTGCCTCCTTACCACAGGTCGCACCTGTGAGACAGACCCTCCCAAGACGGCCGCGGCCCGCCCTGGCCTCTGGGCCTGGAGCACTGTGCACGGAGCCCCAGGAAGCCGGTGCGCCTGCGGCCTCGAGGGGAAGGGGGCCAGCGCCACAGGATTCCAGCTCCTCAGAAATTCTGCTCCTGTCAGACGCGTCTAGTGAGAGCCACCCACCCAAACTAAGCTCACAGTGAAAGGTGTCACCACTCCACTCGGGAGTCAGGAGGTGAAAGCGCAGTCACATTCTTCTTTCCCAAGTCCTCCCCTCAGGGAGCAATGACCCCACGGCATAAATAACGGCCGTCAGGGGATGAAGGTCCCGTGGTGTGTGTGTCATACACAAAGTCAGTCCAAGACTTATCTAAGAGGAGGGAACTATGGTGAGAGTGGACGCCACCACAGCGCTGGACGCTGGACAGAGACCACGGCTGTGGACTCGGCCTCACAGCAAGCTGGGCTCCCGCCGCCCGCAGGAGGGAGGGCCGGGGAGAGGCAAGCCTCCTCAGAGCGCCTGACTGGCTGGGGGGCTGACGGTGCCTCAGGAGGGGCCCGGGGGCCGGGCTGGAAGACTCAGAAGGAGCAGCAGCCCTCGCCCAGCCTGGCCACAGCCCTAGATCCCAGCAGGAGACCACAGGCCGCCCTCCACCAAGAAGGAACACCATCCAGGCCTGGCGGCGCCGCCGCGCTGGAGGGAGGCTCCGGAAAGCAGAGCCGAGAGGCAGGCTCCCTGAGCAGTGAGACCCCCGCCAGCAACCGCAGCCAGGCTCCCCACACCCGCCCCCGCCCGGCAGGGAGGGAGCCTGCAGCTTCTCGAAGACGACGGAGAAGACAGCTGACACACGGCTTCCCCCATGAGAGAGACCCTCACCCCTCACCCCTCGGCCCAAGGCGAGGCCTCTGCCGAAGCCCTACCCGTGCCGGCCATCACCGGTCCATGGGGCGGCCAGACACTGACCACGAAGCATCCCGACCAGCTCACAGCACCAGAGACAGACACAGACCTGCAGGAAAGGAATTCAGGCCACAGGGACGACGCAGAGGAGGAAACCCAGAAGAGACGAAGCTCTCACACCAACAGAAGGAAGTTACCTTCAAGAGCCCGGTGCTCCGACGGAGCAGGCTGACAAGAGCAGAGCCCCTGAGGGGAAGGGAAGGAGAAGCCGGGAGTCTGGGGCTAGTGTGTGCACACTGCGACACACGACGTGGAGAACTACCACGGACCTACTGGATAGCCCGGCAAACTCGACTCAGTATTGTGTAATGGCCAATAAGGAAAAAGAATCTTTAAAAAATAGATACACATGTATTGTGTAACGGAATCACTTTGCTGTACACTGGGAACTAACCCTAACTCCAACTTAAGAGAGAGAGAGCGAGCCTCAAATGCGCAGAAAAGGGAACTCTCGCCCACTGCTGATGGAAAGGAAGCCGGGGCAGCCCCTATGAAAAGCAGTTACTGCATGATCCGGCGATCCCGCTCCTGGACACACACCCGGAAAACCCTGATTCAGAAAGGCACAGGCACCGGTGCCCACCGCAGTGCTGTTCACGGCAGCCAAGGCACAGGGCGAGCCTCCACCGACAGATGACTGGATGCGGAACACACCCCCTTCACAGACACGGTATGGCGGTGAAGCGAAAGCCGCTCGGGCGCGCCCGACTCTCTGTGACCCCACGGGCTGTACAGTCCATGGAACTCTCCAGGCCAGAACACTGGAGTGGGGAGCCTTTCCCTTCTCCAGGGGATCTTCCCAACCAGGAATCGAATCCAGGTCTCCCACTCGAGGTGGATCTTTACCAGCTGAGCCGCCAGGGAAGCCCTGAACACGGAATATTGACATACACGCACACGTACACACACACGCGTGTGGTACATTCTGTATGAACGTGCTATGTAAGCATTTACATGCATACACACGCAGAACTCAGCCACGAGAAACAGTGAACTAACGCCGTCTGCAGCACCGTGAACAGACTGAGAGGCTATCACACCAGTGAAGCCAAACAGAGAAAACTATCGCATGACCTCACTCGCGCGGGGATCTGAAATGATACAAATGCACTGATTTCTGAAACAGACAGAGAACTTCTCCCGTGGCACACTGGGTAAGAATCTGCCAAAGCAGGGGACAAGAGCTCAGTCCCCGGTCCAGGAAGATTCCAGATGCTGTGGAGCTGCTGAGCCCGCGCTGCAGTCTGCAAGCCCAACTGCTGAGCCTGCGCCCCGGGAGCCTGTGGTCCCCAACCGGAGACGCCACTGCGGCGGGAGCCTCGCGCAGCACCAAGGCCCCGCAGCCCAAAGTAAATAAATAGATACACACTTCCTGAAAAGTCAAACCACGTCATTCTCAGCTGAGAACAGTATTTTCAGACAGTAATCAAATGCTATGGATCAATTAAATTAGAACCTGTGGCACACCAGAACATGGGAAAAGGAGAGCTTCGGCAGGTTGGATCCTCGTCTTCCACAGGAAGAAGCCTTACCTGGCTAAATGGAGAGAAACGCCCACGACTGGCATGCAGCCTGGCGTGTGAGCTACAGGACGGAGGCACACGTTTAAAGTGGATATGAGCAGAGACGGTGTAAGACGAAAACAGCTGATGCAAGTGCAGGAATGGGAGGATGGGGTGAGGTCCAACTGCTCCACAATCAAGGGGGTGGCAGCCCACTCCAGCACGCTTGCCTGGAGAATCCCGTGGACAGAGGAGCCTGGCGGCCACAGTCCACGGGGTCAGTCAGAGTGGGCACGAAGGAGCGACTGGCCGTCTCTTAAACAATACCCTTGATTTCGTTTTTCGTTTCTTTTTCGTTCAGAAACAAGTAAAGAGCAAAAATTCACAAAACTGGGAAGACCTGTCCAAACACTCACTGTGACACTACCCCCTGCCCGCCGTACAGGGTGAATGACCCCCAGACCCGCTGGCCTAACCGTGGTGCCTAAGAAGATCTGGCCCCCCAGCGCCGCCGCACTGACATTCACGCTCCCCGCGCCCCACAGCAGGGACCCCAGGGCCCCACCCTTGCAGCTCTAGCAAGCTACTAGACCAGGCGAGCAAATTCTGAGCCCCTCGCCGCCCCGCCTCGTCCCAGCACCACAACCCACTCTCTCTGGCCCTCTGGGCCCTCACCCCAGCCCAGCCAGGCTCCCTCCATCACGGAGACCACGCCGAAGGAAGGACCGAGGCCTCGTCCACCGCAGCGCCTGCAGGCAAAGCCCCTCCCCTCCCGCCCTGGCCCCGTCACTCCGGTCTACCTCCCCACCCCCAGGGGTCCTCACCTTCCTCACCTGGCCCAGCGGCTCCTAACCAGCTTCCCTCCCATCTCCCCAAAGCCAAGTCCTTTCTCCGCCCACCTGCCCTGGCTCAGCTAAGACCCCGCCACGCACCCCACCTTCCTCCGCTCTGAAGGGCAGGCACAGGGGCCTCCCCACCCACCCACCAGCGTCCCGAGGACTCCTGACCCCAGCTCCCTGCCCACACTGCAAGCCCCTTTTTTCTTCCCTTGAGGTTCCCTCCACACAGCACACGTGCGGGGTGTTCAGCCACTCAGTCGTGTCAGACCCCGTGGACGGCAGGCTCCTCGGTCCATGGGGCTTCCCCGGCAAGAACAGTGGAGGGGCTGACATTCCCTTCTCCAGGGGACCTTGCTGACCCAGGGATGAGACTCCTGTGTCTCCTGCGCTGGCAGGAGGGCTCTTCACCGCCGAGCCACCCGGGAAGCCCAGCACTGCACACGACGCAGTGTGTGTTAGACTCGCTGATCCACGTCTGCCTCACTGGGACAGAAGCCACACGAGGGCCCTCTCGGTCTCCTGTTCAATGTGTGAATAGGGACCCAGGAAATTTGCTGAACAAATGAATTAACCTTAAAAAAGCAGTCTTGACCCAATCGTGATAGGCAGAATGCCCCCAGAGACACTCACACCCCAATCCTAGGACGCCGTGAGTCTGCAGACGTCACTAAGCCTGGGGACCCCGGGAGCCCTGCGGAGCGCTCAGGGAGGCGCAGGTCTGGACGCGGAGGGCTGGGGCGCGGGGAGGGGGGCGAGAGGAGAAGGCGGGCGGCTCCAGGAGGACTGTGGCTCCGGGAAGCGCAGGCCGAGCGCCTGCGGCCAGGCTGCGCCCGCTCTGATCCCAGGAGCGCGCCTGTGCGCTGGGAAAGGGGCGCTCCCGTGTCAGGGCGGCCCTGCGTCTCCACCTCCTCTCTCCCAATCCCAGCTCTTCTCCTGGGAGCCGCCGTCGCCCGGGCCCCGTCCCCTCCTGCGGCCCCGGTCCAGGCCGCCTGACAGCTTAGGCACATGGGGAGCTCTGGCATCCTCCCGGAGAGCTGGCTCAGCGACGCGCTTCAGAGGAGAGGTCTGCAGCCCCAGTCGCTGGGGCCTGGGGCCTCAGTGGGCCGCTTCAGGAGCAGCGCCTCTGGCTCCTTGGCCTCCGCCCCTTTCTCCATACAACAGGGAGCACCTCAGTACCCGCTGGGAAGTATCAGCTGTGTAGACAGGGGTATAGCTTCTGTGACGATCGCCACCCCTCCATCAGCTTCCAGCTCGGACTCCAGTCTCGCGGTCTCACACGCCAGCTACACACAACGCCGTCCGCTCAGCTCCGAATTCCAGCCTCGGGGTCCGAACGCACACGCAGCATCGCTCCCAAACCTACTGCCCTAAACAGGGTCAGGATTAACCTGCCACCTCAGGCAGTACACACCTGAGCGAAACAAGGAAACAGTAGTTTTCAGACACTGGAGCGCAGACTGTGGAAGACAGCGGTCACCGCGAGGCGGAAAGCAACGCGAGGAGCCGCACCACTTCCCGGGGGACCGGAACCTGCGGCCCGTGAGGGCGGGCACTCAGGTAACACGGAGGTCAGCCTCCACGCTCACAGAGTCCAAGGCTCGAAAGAACAGGGCCTGGGTCCCTTGGTTACGCACCGAATTCCCGATGCCTAGGCTAATGCCCGGCACGCAACGGGCACCGACAGGGTTCTCCAATGAACGAATGAACTGAACAGTTATGTCAATAAATGAGAGTCCAGAAAAACAAAGAAACAAAATTTTAAATGCACATCTTTAAAATACTTCACTCTTGGAGTTGTATCAAAACTATTACAAAACAACAAGAACGTAATATGAAAAACAATATTATCTGGGCTACTTACACAGCAGATTTACGTCCGATCTCCAGTCAACGCTGCATCGGAGAGCACGCAGCAGACACAGATCAGCCCCGCAGGCCAGCGCCGCCCGTCCCTCCGCGGCTGGCTTCCCCGCGAGCCAGGCTGGGAGGCTGTGGACCCACAGCCCACCCACGGGAGGCAGCCTGAGAAAGGCCAGGCCTCGGGAACTGGGGAGGCAGCCTGAGAAAGGCCAGGCCTCGGGAACTGGGCGGCTCCGCGCCACAGACCCACAGCCCTCCACCCCGCGCTGCCCTCCCTGCCGGGGAGGCTGGCGCGCTGCCGCAGGGGAGCAATGAGAGCACGAAGTCTCAACGGGAAGCTGAGTGAACGGAAGCCGTGTACTGCCTGAGAGGAGCCCGAGGCTGTGCGGAGCGAATCTAGGGCAGGAGGCCCGCGGAGGGCGCGGCAGGTGCCGTGAGCCCGGCCGTCGTCCTCTTCGCAGCGCAGAGACTGCGCCCGGAAGGCACGCAATGCGCTGGGCAAGGCCGGGCCTGCCTCTCCGCTTTCTGGCACTGCACGCCGCGGCCCCACACCCTTCCTGGTCCTCGTCCCACGCGGCCCCAAGGCACTGCTTCAAGTCGGGTGCTTCCTCCTGACATGCTCTCCACTCTGCACATCCTGGCACCCCTCACAAGCCTCCCTCCACAGAGGGCAAGGGCTGACCTCAGCACACAGCCCCAGCTCCCCAGCACGAGCGAACCCCACCACAGCCCAGCTTGAAACCCTCCTCCTAGGCAGGCGACGGGCACTGCCTCCCGCAACATCTCCCCCGTGTCGATTTTCACCCCAGAGTCAGGAAGACTGGAGAAGGCCAGCGCCAGGATCAGCGAGTTCAGCTTTGAGGTCTGACGCCTCAGACATCCTGCGACCTAGTGAAAACTGCTCATTTGTGTCTTCTCATGAGCAGCTCTCAAATCGTTTGGGAAGCTGATGGTGGAGTGACTTCCCTTTGCTCCACGCTGCACCCCCGGAGCTGACAGAAGCCGTGGGCTCTCTAACACCCCCTGTGGGGTCCACCAAGCCCAGCGCCGGCCAGAGGGAGGGGCGCATCCCTGCACAACCCCCGCATTTCCTCCCACGGAGCAGGGTGGGGAGCGAGGAGCACACAGGCCTCGAGCGCAAGAGGCTGGACAGGGCCTCAGCAAGCCCGAGGCCCCCAGGCGGGCGCGCAGCCCCGCTCTGGGCAACGAGCGCCGCGCCCCTCTGCTCCTCGCGCTGCCCCTCCCCAGACCTCGGCTCTCCAACCTGGGCTCTCTCGGGGCAAGGGCCCGCCTCCGCCACCCTGTCAACCTACTCTGAGGACGCAGAGCAGGAACTCACGCCCCGTGTGTCGGCCTGCAAGCACCTCTGGGGCCGGGAGCCTCATGCTCAGCTGCTCAGAACCCCAGTGGTGTTTCGCACAACAGGCGCAGACAATGCCCTTTAACTGGAACCTGGGGCCCACGCGGTCCAGAACTCAGAGCCGCTCAGCCTCTGGGAGGAAGCCTGGCACGTGACCGGAGCCACGGGCCCCCTGCGCGACCCGTTCTCCGGGAGGCGGCCACCTAGAACTTCACAACAGCACCACACAGACGTGTCTGCCACAGACTCACCAGGAGTTTCCTCCTTGGAGCCTCCGAAGCTTTGAAATCCAAACTCAGGGAGGCCAACCCCGCACTCAAGAGCTGCAAGTGGCGCTGGAGCGACGAGAGCCCGGCTGCCCAGAGCCCCCGGCAGAGCCCCGGCCGCCCGCAGCGACACGCGCCTTGCCCACGGCGCTCCTGAACCCCGCCCTCAGGGCCGGCCCTGCTTGACTTCTGTAAAGCCAAGAAATGCCCCTGAATCCCCAAAAGACGGTCTTCCCAATAAGTCCACAACCATAAAATCCTGACACGTGTTGCTGCCAATAAAAAAATGAATAAATGAATAAGTGAATGGAGTGAAAACCATTTTAAGAGGAAAGAGGTAATGCTGAGTGTCTGGCCTGAGAATACACTCTTCACCAGGGCACCTCGGCACCTCACAGAGGACAGAGAGGAGCCAGGACGCGGCGGGGACACGGGGACTCCCTGGAAGCCGAAACGTGCAGTCAGACCAAAGACTTCCTTCCTCTTCCAGCCTGGAGGTCCGGCCCTTCCCCAAGCCTCGGCACAAACTTCCTAAATCAGTTTCTAAGGAATATAAATTATGCGTAAGAGTGCAAAAGGAGACATGCAACAAAAGCACTTTTTCCAGAAAGTCAGCGTTTTTTAAATGCACAGACAAGACTAAACTGAGCCTTACTTTAAAAGAAAAAAACTTTAACAAGTTAAAATGCAGACTGACCAGCCCTGATTCTGATCTTTACTACTGCCCAGGAAAATCAAGTGCCAACCCTACATTTCATTTTAACACTGAAGTTTTACACTGAATTTAAATTTTCAGGTCCAATTTATGACTCATAACAAATGGAATTTTACAAACAAACAAAATTTTTAAAACTTTAGTCATGCTAAAATACAATTCAAAGGAGCGCCCAGTTTCAGCGAAGTTACTACCAACAGAAACGGGGGCAGTCGAGCTCCGCGCTGGCCACAGGACAGGGCACTGCCCGTCACCCTCTAGTTAAATCACTGCACCCGCAGCAAAACCACACGCTTCCTCCATGAACATGGAAGCTCTTTTTGGCCAAATGGCTAATTACATCTGTCCACTTGAATCCCTTCATTTGCGTGAGTGCCTGGAGGGATTAATAAAAAGCCTCCAGGCACCATGGAAGTGTCCCGACTCATCCGTGCAGCCCAGGTTCCGCAGCCACCGCAGGCACGGAGGAGCAAATGGCATTTCCCTGCCCACTGGCAACATGACAGGCTCCACGAGAACAAAGTCCCATCGCTCCTCTCAGCCCTGGCTCCTCTGAGGTCAGCGCTGACGTCTTCAGCAGGTTCTACACCTGCAGCAACGTCTTAGCGTCAACAAGTCAACGCGCAAAGCTCCTCCGCCGCTACTATCATCTGTGCAGAAGCAAACGCTCCCAAACCACCAGATAAGCAGCCAATCGCCATTTCACCGGTTTCTGCAGCTCTTCCCTTTTGTCTGCTTTCTGTCTGTCTGTTGTTCTGGCCACTCCACGCAGCACGTGGGATCTTAGTCCCTGACCAGGGACGGGACCGTGCCCCTTGGACTGGGAGGGCAGAGTCTTAACCACTGGACCACCAACGAGGCCCAGAGGCTTCACTTTGACTTCAGTGCTTGAATGGCTGGCCCTCCAGGGCCTGTGCCAGCGAGAAAAGCCAGCCTCAGCAGGCCACACCCTGCAGAGTTTCACTCACACGACATCCTTGAGAGAGGACGCAGAGACGGAGAACACAGGAGTGGCCAGGGCAGAGGCTGACTACACGATGTGGCACAAGGGGGCTCTGTGATGGTGAGACAGCCCTGCATCTTCTCTGAGGTGGCGTCACGTGAAGCCGCGCCTGGGGAAAGCGCAAAGGCCTTGGGGCTTCTCAGGCGGTCCAGCGGTTAGGACTCCTCACTGTCCCTGCAGAGGGCCCTGGTCAGGGAACTAAGATTCCACAAGCCTTGAGGTGCAGCAAAAAAAAAAGTACACAGACCTACACACACGCACACGCACACGCACTCACGCACACGCACACGCACACACACCCTGCGTACAGCACCTGAGAAATGTGACGACACCTGGCAGACTGTGCAGCGTCAGCCTGCTGGTGTTGGACTACGCTGTCAGGAGAGGGGAGACGGCTGAGGAATGCTGCGGCCTCCCTGTCCTTTTCTTTGCAACTTCCTATGACTCCGTATTTATTTCTGAATAAAGAAATTATTTTACAACTGGGACTAAATAAAAGGAATAGAATGTTTTTAACAACATACTTAAAAACGATCGAGAAACAGTTCATGAACTCCCACACACCAAATTCGCCGAGTCGAACCCAGCAGGCTGAAGTCAGTAAGACAGGACCGAGCCAATGCGCGAGGCACGGAGCTGCACGGAGCGCAGGACACGGGTGCCTCTCAGGCCCGGCAGCAGCTCGCGCCAGCCGCCACCTGAGGCAGAGCTCGCGCCAAGGGGGACACTTAAGAGACCACATCAGGCGGAAAGGCAGAGCCGCAATCTTAGAGCTGAAGCACTCGGTGCTTCGCCAGCTCCACACTCCGTCTGTGTCAGCGGGGGAGACGGAGCTCGGCAGCCATGGGCCAGGCGCCCTCTCTGCACAGGGGTCACTTCCAAGAAAGGAAAGCAGAGCCACGAGCAGAGGAAGCAGGGACCCCCACCCGCTGCCGAGGGCTCAAGCAGGGACCCGCACCCGCCGCTGAGGGTTCAAGTGGGGACCCCCACCCGCCGCCGAGGGCTCAAGCTCAGAGCAGCTGTAACCAGGAGGCAGGCTCTCGGGTCAGACCTCCTCCTCCTCCCTGCTGTGCCCACTGCCCGCCGGGCCTGGACAGAACAGGCCCCAGATCGCTCCCAGGGTAGAGCTTCTCTGCACTCGCCTACTCGGCTACTGGGTGAACGTCTCACACAGACACTGCGTGTGGCCCCCACCCTGTGGGGCTTCAGGGCGGGGTGGCGAGGGGACGGAGCACCACGAACTGCCCACGCTGTCCTGACAGGAGAGGACAGCCTCGCGGCTGCTGCGGGGTAGCAACAAGGTGTGGTGGGAAACTGGTTTTGAGGACGGGCCCACGTTAAACAGGCCTGAGCCCACCCCCGGCCCTCCGAAGGATCAGGCGCTGCTTACAGCAGCTCCGTCGTTGAAGACACCGTCTAATTCACCGTCCACACCAGCTGCTCAGGGCCCAGAGTAGGGGTGCCCGCCAGGGCAACAGCTGGAAGCATTTCTGGCTCTCACAACAGAAGCATTTACAAGGTAGAGGCCACAGCAGAGAGTCACACAGTGACCAGCCCCAAACGCCACAGGGCAGAGATGGAGGAGGTCTGTCTATACTCAGTCGGCACGCCAAGTCCGCACGCCGCGGCAGACCCAGCACAGAGCACATCTGGTTAGCGGAACTAGTGTACAAAACTGAGAAAAGGGATTTCAAGCTCAATGACCCGCCCAAGGCAACTTTCTTCCAAACTGAAAGGACAGATGTCAAGGTTAATTTAAGGCAGCTGAGCCCTGGCCCAAGGGTCTCCTGAAGCAGCAACACACCCACACCTTAGCTTTACGACCATGCATCTTACTATCTAGAAAATCACATTACACAGCAGAGGACAAAAGGCTACTGCCCTGCGTGTAAAGTGCAGACCTCAGGGTGTGTTTCCACATGGATTTCTTGCAGAAAAGGGGAAGGAACAGAAGCTAGAACCTTCCACAGCCTAGGTCCTCCACCCCAGTCTAAGGAAGTGAGGAGATCACAGGAGGGCTCCGGACAGCAACACGGGCCAGCAGGTGACTGCACGCATTCTTTAAAACACACAGTGAACCTCAGCCACTGAAACCCACAAATGCCTGGTGGGTAAAAAGTGAGAATTAAAGCCAGACAAGAACCTGGTTTGGCGTATTTTACTTTTTTAATTAAATAAAGGGAAAAGTGAAGTTGCTCAGTCATGTCCATATCTCTGCGACCCCACGGACTGTATGGGATTTTCCAGGCAGGAATAGTGGAGTGGGTTGCCACTGCCTTCTCCAGGGGACCTTCCCGACCAAGGGATCGAACCCTGGTCTCCCACACCGCAAGCACCTCTTTACCGTCTGAGCCACCAGGGAAACCAAATAAAGGGAACATTACCTGAAGTCAACAAGAGTTTCTGCATACCAAAGTTAAATGTATCAGTGGACGAAGGGTGCACCCGCCGCCTCCAGCCGGGTTCACCTGTCCGTGTGGATTTTTCCACTCTGTGAGGGGCCCATGTCGCTGAAAACGCGGTCCCTGACCAAAGATAGTGGGCAGAGCGGCATTTCCCCTAGGCCATCCCGCCCCACCGCCTGGGGCCGATTCCCCGGAACGAGTCACTTTAATAAGGGCCTAACAGGCCGCCAGGATCCGGGTGAAGCAGCTGCTTCCCCGCAAGTCGCGGGTTTCGCTACTCCCACTCCCAGTGAAAAGGCACGCTATTCTGGAAAATGCTGGGTTAGATGCTCCGTTACTAGAAAGACCGGCCGACTGCTCCGAGTGACATCATGCTGGGGAGGGGCCGCTTCGCTAGAAGCCCCTCATCAGAGCCGGGCCCCCTGGCGGGTGCTGAACGCTGCCCACACCCCGCACTGCCAGCCCCAACCTGAGGACCCCCGCCCGCCAGGTCTGCGCCCGGGAGCCCAGCCCCAACCTCAGGATCCCCCACCCTCCAAGC